>VXCM01002671.1:33183-104411 GCA_014773175.1 Lucifuga dentata
AACCTGAATACACGTCTTGTTGGTGATGATGGATTACCTATCCCAAGAACATTTCAAGTATCAACAAGTTGATTTTAATTGCAGAATGAACTGAAACCAATGGAGGTCTGGAAGGTAGGAAAAACATTTTTAATTCACCATTCCAGTAGTATGCTTTGGGAAATGATTGTCAGTAACATTACATGTATGAAAACTGAATATATTAGGCTCAAAAATGCAAAATGGGTGGAATGATCCTTTAACCCATTCTGCTGCGTGTGTGTTTACCTCAGCATAACCTAACTGAACAAAAAAAAAAAAAAAAANAAAAAAAAAAAAAAAAAAAACTCATGAAACTTCTACATTTTTACATGTTGATCTATTTTCACTACATGGTTCCATGTCATCTGTGGAAAAATATTATATTTCACAGACTCTCAGTTAGGAAAGGAAAAAAATATAAGTTTACCAAACATCAGTCTGTGGCAATGGTTCAATTTAGTCATCAATGAGTTCCTAATAATAATAATAATAATAATAATAATAATAAGTTGTTACATGTTACAACAATAAGTGTGTAATCTTACAAAAACTCCAGCCCATAACTTACCAGGAAATATTCTAGAAGATATGACTGAATTCTTAATTCTACTTTTTAGCTATTACCTCAAATATATAAGTTTATCACAAACTATATGATTACTTGATCTATTTCAACATTTGAGGTAGGGTGGCATCATAAGCGTTGTATCTGGCGCCCTCACATGGACAAGTAGGGAAATGCAGAAAAGAACTAGATCCTTTTTCATATCAGAAGTAAAGAAACTCCCTGATACACTTTAGAAATCTGATTTAGAATAAACAGTCAATTATCAAATGCTGCTAATATAGCACAGCCTCTTAAAGGTCCATTCCACAGGTTTTGCAGGTTTGAGACCAATAAATACATTACTGACAACCATTTCCCAAAACATTGCTACTGGAGTGGTAAATTTTAGAATTGTTTTTCCAACCTTCCACACCGCCGTTGGTTTTATTCATTCCAATATGCTATTGAAGTAAATTTTTAGAGACTTGAAACGTGCTTGAGGTAAGTCACCATCACAGCAAACAAAATATCTATTAAATTTTATTTTGAAGTAATTTTATTTAACCAGTGTAACACAGAGTTACATGGAGGAAAAGATATGCGTCTGTGAGGGAAAATAGTCCGAGAAAAAGATGGCTTTTACTGAGCAATTAAGAACACGTGCTAGCAGGGACAATATAGAATTTTAAGGGATGTATCACCTGAACATTTGATTATGAAAGATTTACATATTTATAAATAAAATATAAAATATATATAAAATAAATCTGATAAACTGTGAAATATTATGAGTGCAACATGAATGTGTGAGAAAAAGTGATGGTTTCTGCCACAAACTGTAGATTTAAACTGACTAAACTAGAAACGATGGTAAATTGAAGGTGATGATGTCGCTCCAGAATAAATAATATAATAATATATATAGATAAAATAGAATAAAATGAATATAACTAATAATATAATAATACAATATAATATAACAGAAGATCCAGTTGATCTCTTAGAGAAACTTTTAACAACAGATTTTCGTTTTAAACCAGTGCAGACCAAATGTAACTTGACATTTTGGACATTAATACCACAATATGTCTTAAANGTTTTAAACCAGTGCAGACCAAATGTAACTTGACATTTTGGACATTAATACCACAATATGTCTTAAAACTAAACAGTTCTCAGTAATAAAACCAGGCAGACAAGAGATGTCTTTCTTTTAAAAAGAAAAAATGTATTGAATATTTGTGGGAGTGGGTTAGGGTTAGTGGGGATAGTGGGTCACCACAGGTTTGGATGTGGGGGTCCTGACGTCATCCAGTTGTTGATGAAGGTTAAACCGTCTTTCAGGACTTGGACATCTTTCCTCCTCAGCTTGAGCTCTGCTGCAGATCTGTGGATCATCATCTTCGTCTTCCTGAGACTCCCCTTGATGCCGTCCTGACCTCATCCAGTGGCTGCTGAACTTGTTTCTGTAACTGTCTTCCAGGACGCCGAGCTTCTTCTGCAGCTGAGCTCAAGCTGGACGTGGAAACCCAAGGTGTGTTGGTGTGAGGAGAGGGGAGGAGGAGAGAGGGAGGGAGGGAGGGAGAGAGGGAGAAGGTTCACATGGTGTCCTTCTGCTCCTGTCCTGACTTCTCTTTCTTCTTGAGATGGAAGAACCTCTTCCATCCCGCCTTCTTTTTCTTCTGTTGAGCTTCCAGAGCCTCTAGCTGTTTCCTGAGAGCTGTGCTGCTCTCATTCAGCAGCTGGAGGTCAGCAGCAAGATCCACATTCTGCTGTTCCTGCAGCTTCAGGTTNTGCTCTCATTCAGCAGCTGGAGGTCAGCAGCAAGATCCACATTCTGCTGTTCCTGCAGCTTCAGGTTTTCTGAGAGGGCCATGTTTTTCAGGACCTCCTCATTGACCTGAGCCGTCAGGACCTCCACCTTCTCTTTTTGAGCCTCACTGAGATGTTTGTACTCTGTGGCCTTGTTGTTACTCGTCTCTAGCAGCATCTTTAGTGTCCTTTTTCTGGAGGACTTTAACACACTTCTTGGCTTTGGAATTGACCTCCACCAGCTGTTTTCTGAGAGCCGTGTTGCTCTCATTTAGCTCCTGCAGGTCAGCAACAAGAGCCACGTTCTTCTGTTCCTGCAGCTTCAGGTCTTCTGAGAGGGCCTGGTTTTTCAGGGCTGCCTCATTGATCTGAGACGTCAGGGCTTCCACCATCTCAGTGAGATGTTCAACCTTGTCCTGACTCTCCTGTAAGAGAGTCCTGAGAGCATCCATCTCTTTCTGGTGGATTTTAACACACTCCGCCAGCTGTTTGCTGAGGACCGTGTTGCTCTTATTTAGCTCCTGCAGGTCAGCAGCAAGAGCCATGTTCTTCTGTTCCTGCAGCTTCAGGTCTTCTGAGAGGGCCTGGTTTTTCAGGGCCTCCTCATTGACCTGAGCTGTCAGGACCTCCATCTTCTCTTTCTGAGCGTCACTGAGATGCTTGTACTCTGTGACCTTGTTGCGACTCATCTGGAGATTGTCCTTCATTTTCTGGAGGACTTCAAGACACTCCTTGGCTTTGGATTTTTCCTCTGCCAGTTCTTTTCTGAGAGTCGTGTTGCTCTGATTCAGCTCTCCTGCAGGTCAGCAGCAGGAGCCACGTTCTGCTCCTTCTGCAGCTTCAGGTCTTCTGAGAGGGCCTGGTTTTTCTGGGCCCCCTCATTGACCTGAGCCGTCAGGATCTCCATGGTCTCTTTATGTTTGACCGTTAGCTGGTCAAACTCTGTGGCNTGACCTGAGCCGTCAGGATCTCCATGGTCTCTTTATGTTTGACCGTTAGCTGGTCAAACTCTGTGGCCTTGTCTTGATTCCTCCGTAGAAGCATCTTGAGAGCCTTCACCTCGTTCTGGTGCATGACATTTTTCTTCATGTGGGTCTGGAACTTCTCAAAGAACTCCTGGTTCTCCTGTGCGAGCAGAATCCTAAATTATTTGAAACAGGCCTAAGTCAAGTCTCAAGCCAGTTGAGACAAGCCAGTGAATCTTCAAGCATCACAGCTGGAGAACTGCAGATGTTAGTTGGGTTTTGGGGTCAGAAAGTCTCTAAAAACTACGATCAGAAGCTATATACATAATCATGAGTTGTTTGGGAGTTTTTGTCAGAAAAAAAGAAGCTGAAGAGGAGAGTCCACAACCTGGAGCTGCAGATCTGAAGGATGGAGAGATTCTGATGGAGGAGTGGAAATCTGAAGGATGGAGAGATTCTGATAGAGGAATGGAAATCTGAAGGATGGAGAGATTCTAATGGAGGGATGGAAATCTGAAGGATGGAGAGATTCTGATGGAGGAATGGAAATCTGAAGGATGAAGAGATTCTGATGGAGGGATGGAAATCTGAAGGATGGAGAGATTCTGATGGAGGAATCGAAATCTGAAGGATGTAGAGAGATTCTGATGGAGGAATCGAAATCTGAAGGATGTAGAGAGATTCTGATGGAGGAATGGAAATCTGAAGGAAAGAGAGATTCTGATGGAGGGATGAAATCTGAAGGATGGAGAGATTCTGATGGAGGAATGCTCTCAGATCTCTCATGTTCTTCAACCTCATTAAGCATCACAGGAGAAAACTCAGACGTTATCTTGGCTGTACAAAGTATTAAATGAAGATCTGCAAATAATTACTCACTCATATATTTAAGAAGAATATTTGTTTCATTANAAGTATTAAATGAAGATCTGCAAATAATTACTCACTCATATATTTAAGAAGAATATTTGTTTCATTATAAGAATTTCTCTTTCCCATCACTTATTTGACTTTAATTAAAGTTTATATTTTCATTAATATTTTGAACGAAAGATCAAGAGGATAAACAGTAATACTTTTTTTTCACAGTCTGTTTGCTTTTATTTTCCAAGAGTGCCAACATTAGCTGAGCGCTCTGTTTCTCTGAGCGCGCTCTCTTTCTGTTTCCTGCAGGAAAACGCAGCATGTTGCTGAACTCTGATGAAATAAGCATGTGGAGATCCTTCACCACAGGACTCATGTTGTAATTTCCCACCACAGGTCCACAGAAGGACGACAACTCAGCCAGCAGCTGAACCTGAGCAGGTGCACGATGCCAGGAGTGAGTGAGTGAGAGAGAGAGAGAGAGAGAGAGAGAGAGAGAGACTGATGGTTAAGCTCCAGGACAAAGAGCATGGATCTGTAGACCGGACTCCTCTGCCCTCTTTGCAGCAGTATGATGGCTGATGGTCTTGATGTGTCAGGGCCTTTAGCTGGGATACAACAGAGAAGAATTAGCATGCTAATGCTACATTTACATCTCCAAGTGTATTCATGCAGTTCAGGTATTATGCTGCATTCACAGACGTCGGAAGTCGGATTTTTCCCAGTTGGAATTTCCAACTTCCGACCTCAAACCATTCCAGCCAAATGTAATCAAAAAATCATGGCTGAACACCAATAAATACTGTAAAATTAATTGAACTTAGTAATAAATGCTAACTAAAGTAAAGTTAGACTACAGGGCTGTTTGGTTGTGTTGTTTTACAATGATATTAATCACAGTATTAAAAACATTTATGCAGAGAAGTAATATTATGAAATTATTTACACTTACATATCAATGGCAAACAGTTATTATACNGCAGAGAAGTAATATTATGAAATTATTTACACTTACATATCAATGGCAAACAGTTATTATACACTAGATAGTTAACCTAGTGATATATTCTGACCTTTTTATTTCAATTTCACATAAGAAAAAATACTTTATTCGCCAGGTAGCTGATCATTTCCATTCACAAAGCTCACTTTCATGGGCGCTGCCATGTTGAGTGACGTCATACTCGGTAAGTCAGGGTAGATCATTTAGTCTGAGTTTCCCAGCCGGAGCTCCGACTTCAAATGCCGTTCCGATGCATTTTTACAAGTAAGAAGTCGGAAAAATACGAGTTCCACGGTCTGTTGAACGCAGCATAACTCACCTGTGGTACCTGTAAATGTGTACGTGTATGTTCGTGTGTCGTATAAGTGAGTTGCTAAGGTGTGGAAGTTGCTTTTTGATACACTTTTGATATATTTTTGACTGAATTAATTAAGTTTTGAATTATGATTGTGGCACAAAACTGATCCGAAAGTAAAAACAGATGTTTTTTTTTTCTTTTTTACATTTTACACAGTTTATCATGTCTGATCTGATCTGTGCCATATAAAAAAAAAAAAAAAATTAAATTAAATTAAATTAAAAAGATCCAGATCACTTTTACCAAGCAGTGCAAACACAGCTCAAAGGTTATATTATGCAGTAAAAGATATTTTTTTTGGAGAGGTTATTAATTTTGAATTTAATAGTGGTTATTGTACTTTGACATGAATGTTTAAAAATTGTCTCTTGGTCTTATAATTCTTTAAATGTGGTTCTTCACAGTGGAAATGTGGTTTATTCTGAATTGCAAATATTGTGTTTGAAGCCGCAGCCGATTTTTTTAAATGAAAAGCACTGACTTTAGCTTAATGTTCTTGAGTCTAAAGTTAATTTGTGTTTTATTTTTCATTTAATTTGACTGTCATTTGCCATCTAAAAAGTTGTACTGGGAGGAAACGAATTACAGGAATAAATCTTTAAAATTTTATAAAAAATACTGTAAATTTTTAAAATCTTAATAAATTCTCAATACTTGAGTGTTATTGAGTTTATGGATTAAAGCGAAATTCTTATAAAAGTCTGGGAAATAACTGTATTACAAGAATCCACAAAAAGTTTGAAATTATTCTGGAAAAATTTAGATTTAAAGGACCAAACCAGTGATTTTCCATGTTTAAGCCCAATAAATACTACCCACATAAATGTTACATTACTGACAATATTTAAGTTTTCCCATTATTTTGCCAGATCCTCTAACCTTTCCAAATCAAATGTTCAGGTGATACACACACCTGAAAATTCAATGTTTCACCTGCTGACAATATTAATCCAAATGTAGAACGGATCACTGCTCCTCAGAAAAATCCACCTTCTCCTGGAACTATATTCCTGGCAGAAAAATACATTTTCCTCTGTGCTGCTCAGTGTTGGACCGGTTAAATTAAGTACTGTAACTTCAACTTTTGGTTCGCTGTGATTGATTTCGTATTTCAACTGTGTTTTGAGTCTCTACAAGGTGATTTTATTGCATACTGTTATGAACTGAAACTATGACAGCGTATTAGGGCCATATAGGATGAAAGAAAAATGAGGGGGGCATTATTTCGAGTTCTTAAACTTGAAATTTTACCAGTTTTAAAAGTCTGTATGCTTATGATAATTTTGCACTAAAAGCACAAATATTTCTTTATTGCTACATTGATGGAAAAGTATAATTTAATGAGGTCATGTACTCGCAAAAAACTCACAAATTTGTCTGTTTAAAAACCTCACAAATTTGCAAGTGTTTATACTGGCAGATTTGTGAGTTAATGATAAATAATCATTTAAAAAAATTTTTTAAATAATAATTTAATTGTTTTTTAATAAAAAGGTAAAACAATGAGAATGGGAATTGAACCACCTCATGTTGTGACTATGTCTAGAGTACATGACCTTATTAAATTATACTTTCCATCAGATTTAGCAATAAAGAAATACTTGTGCTTTTAGCACAAAATCCTTGAATTCTCAGACTTTTAAAACTCTCAGACTTTTAAAACTCGCAAATTTGCGAGTTTACAAACTTGCAAATTTGACTTGAAAACTCGAAATAATGCCCCCTTCATTTTATTTTCTTCTCCATCTTATATGGCCCTAATACACTGTCATATGAAACCAGTGGCAGTCTGGAAGGTAGGAAAAACAAACCTAATACAACCTACTATGTCACATGTCTGTAGATTGTAGTTATTGGGCTCAAGGATGCAAAATCACTGGTATGCTCCTTCAAGTAAATCAAACAAGTCTTTCACACTTGCACTTATTGCTAACAGGTTTTTTTTTTTTTTTTTTTTTTTTTAATGTCCAGACTTTCACAATCATAAATTTACTGTCCAGACTAGCAGTGGATTTTTTTTTAACAGTACAGCTTTTTAAATGGTAAATGGAAGGAAAAATTCAATGAAAAATAAATTGTAAAAATAACTTTAGACTGCAGAGAGTTAACATTTATTTTATATTATCATAAACATGAGATTGGATTATTTCCATATTACAATATTTTTGGCTGTCAGTGTGTATTATTCTGCTGTTTTGTGAATCTGCTTTGAGCCATGATGTGACACTGACATCTGTGTGGTAATTTTCTGACACTTTTATGATAATTTCAACATTATTCTGATGATGGCGATTGAAGTTTTCACCAAATAACACGACTGTTCTCTGAATAATCCAACAGCATCTATATTCACCAAAAAATAATAAACTTTAACACTGAAGGTAAAGATTTAAGTGGTTTGTCACTGTTTTCCACTCATCTGAGACAGAAAGAGCAACTTTTCATCCATTTAATTTCAGAAAACCAAACTATAAGTAACATTTTTGCATATTTGAATGGTTTTAATTACAAATATACCCAGAGTAGTGGAAAAAATAAGTCTGCCGGAGACATTTTCTTCAGTGTAGCTCCATGTTGAATTCATGTTGAATCCGTATTGAAATGTTAAAATTACATTTTTTGCCAAAAAAAAAAAAGAACACACATCTTGTTTGCTGTAATGGATTATCTCAAGCTCATTTCACGTCCCTACAAGTTGATTTTTATAGCGTGCTAGAATGAACTGAATTCAGTGGCAATCTGGAAGGTAGGAAAAACAATTCTAAATTTACCGCTCCAGTAGTATGTTTTGGGAGTTGTTGTCAGTAATATGTGGGTTTTATAAACATGCAAACATGCAAAACCACTAGTACAGTCCTTTAAAAGGCTGTGTAAATTTGCTATATTAGTAGTAGTATTTAATAATTGATTATTTAGCATAAATCAAATATCTAAAATGTATTGGCGAGTTTATTTCCTGATATGAAAAGTGGTTTCTTTCTGCATCTTATTAGTTGTCCATGTGAGGGCGCCAGATAAAAGTTGGTTCCACCAAAACTTATATTTGAGACAGTATCTAAGAAGTGGAATTAAAAATTCAGTCATATCTACTGGAATATTTTCTGGTAAGCTGTGGGCTGGATTTTATTTTATCATGTTTCAAGTCTCTACAAGTTGATTTTTATAGCATGCTGGATTGAAGTGAATTCAGTGGAAGTCTGGAAGGTAGGAAAAACAATTCTAAATTTACCATTCTAGTATTATGTTTTGGAAAATTGTTAGCAGTAATGTAATGTGTATGTGGGTTGTATTTATTGGGCTCAATCATGTAAAATCAGGTGTGGTCCATTAATTGTGTTATTTGTCATAGGATTACTAAAAAGCTACTGAATTTATTTTGATCAAACTCAGTGGAAGGGTGGGGCATGGACCAGAGAAGAACTGTTAGGTTTTGATGTGGATCTAGGATCCAAGGCTAGATCCAAGATTTTTTTTTTTTTTTTTTTTTNTTTTTTTTTTTTTTTTTTTAATGATTTCTTAACATTAGGAAATTTAGGCATTTATCAATATTTTTGTCAATTTCTGAAAAAGTAATACACCAATCTCAATGAAATAAATCAGGCATACCTATCCCATGATAGACAATCAATACAATTTGGTCTGAATCTAGATTAAAAAAAAAAAAAACAAAAAAGACTAAGTTTCTTATGACAAATACAGCATTTAAAATCCTATTATATTATTGTCCTTTAGCCAGTATATTATTAGTACATTAGAATTCTGTTTGCTTGTTTGACCTTTTTTTTTTTTGTTTTTGTCATGTAGCTTTTGTTAAATAAAGTTTCTTGTAAGCTTCCTGGATTGAAAAAAACATGTAAACTTCCTGGTTTAGCTGCTGCTGCCAGTTAGCTGTTTGTCGGTTAAAATGACGGATTGAGTTGAATAAAGTGAATTACATCGCGCCAGAAAGGTTATTTAGTCATTTCGGGTGTTTTTTTCGGCATCATTTTGTACTTTGAGCCCTTAAATCTTCCGCGTCACAGACGGAGAGCTAATGCTAACGGAGCTAGCACCCTAGCTGTAACTATCAGGAATCATGATGGCGTCCAGCTACAGCGCCAATGAGGACGGGCATATTTCTGTGTCCGGGCCCGGCGGAGCGGCTCTGAAGAACAAAAAGCCCGATAACACGGCCTTCAAACAGCAGAGACTCCCGGCATGGCAGCCCATCCTCACCGCAGGCACCGTGCTGCCGTCCTTCTTCGTTATCGGCCTCATCTTCATCCCCATCGGCATCGGTCTGTACGTCACCTCCAACAACATCAAAGAGTTTGAGGTAAATGACAAACGAAAGAGTTTAAATCATCGATTAACCGCAAAGTTAAACTAACGATGAAGCACGTAAAGTCCTAAATTGTTGTATTTTTCTTGTGTTTCAGCATAAAAACGACAAATCTTGGCTTTTGTCCCTCATAAAAAGAAAAAAAAAATCTGTTTTATTATAGTATATATCATGGCATGAGTCTTGATGTCATGAACTCTGTGGCTGTCTTCCAGATTGACTACACAGGAGTGGACATGTCCAGTCCCTGCTTCAACTGCTTTCAGAACTTAAGCTGGAACAGCTCCAGACCCTGTACCTGCTCCATACCCTTCTACCTAGACCAGCCCTATGAAGTAATACATGTATTGTTATATGACATACATAATAATATGTCACAGTCACACACCCGAGTTTGATTGATCTGTTTCTCTAAATCAACAGAGCAACGTCTTTATGTATTACGGCCTGTCCAACTTCTACCAAAACCACCGTCGTTATGTCAAGTCCAGAGATGACAGCCAGCTGAACGGAGACGCTGATTCCCTTTTGGTACATGTTCCTGTAACGTGTTCCTGTAACGTGTATCTGTAACAACGTCTTCCTGTAACACGACTGAGAACCCAGAGAAATTTCACTGTCACACTCAGTATGTTCACATGCATGTTAAAACTTTGATTTTTTTATGTTTTTAAATTTTATTTCAATCATGCTTAAAGGACCATTTTGCATGTTTGAGCCTAATATATTCAATTTTCATACATGTAACGTTACTGACAATCATTTCCCAAAGCATACTACTGGAACGGTGAATTAAAAATGTTTTTCCTACCTTCTGGTATGCTATTAAAATCAACTTGTTGATACTGTAAACGTTCTTGGGATAGGTAATCCATCATCACCAACAAGACGTGTATTCAGGTTTTTTTAGAAGTTATGTAATTTTAGTGTTTAAGCTCAATAAAAAGCGTGGAGTGAATGTATGCCTCCACCGGGGAATATAGTCCCAAAAGAAGACCTGTGTTTATGGAAAAATTTAAAGGACCGTGACTTCATAAGGCTGTGTAACTATTAGCAGGAGAAACATGGATTTTTAAGGTGGGTGTATCACTTGAATATTTGATTTTGAAAGATTAAGAAATTTTACAAAATATCAGGAAAGCTGAAATACGGTTTTATCCTTTGGTAAATGATTGTCAGTAACGTAACATGTATGAAAATTGACTATATTAGACTCAAACATGCAAAATGGGTGGTATGGTCCTTTAATTGTAGTGGAAAGAACCAATCAGAGTATAGAGTGTGTGTAAACGTACCTGACAATTCTGTGTTTTAGTTTTTGTTACATTTGGATCACCGATTAATTAATCATTCAGAAGACATCAACATTTCAGTCAGGGAAATAAATCAGGAGACGGCCATTGTTGTTGAGGGTGATAGTTTTACATTAACTTATTAATTCATCTATTTGTTATTTATAGAAACCCAGCAAGGAGTGTGAGCCATATGCGTATAATGAAAACAAGCCAATCGCGCCATGCGGGGCCATCGCCAACAGCCTGTTCAACGGTGAGCTGCCTCCTGCTGATAGATCACACCAGCATATTCATGATGAAACTGATCTAACCTCCATCCTCTCTGACCGTCAGACACACTGGAGCTGTTTTACATCGATCCCAACGGCACCAAGATCCAGATTCCACTGGGGAAACGGGGCATCGCTTGGTGGACCGACAAACACGTGAAGTTCAGGAACCCTGGAAACGGCAAACAGAACCTCACCGCTGTTTTTAAAGGTAGATCACCAGGATCACCTTTCACTTTTTGGGAAATGTTTGTCTTTCTTGTTTATCTTTAGAAGTTGAATGGAGGCGAGGAGGAGGAGATTTTGCTGAACAGCTTTATGAAGAAGGACTGCAGGAAACCAGCCTTCCTCTCACAGTACAATCCGTATTTATGTTACGTTACTGACAATTTCCAAAACATAAAACTGTATTTTAGTTTTCCTGTTTTTTTTTAAATCCTTTAATCTTTCAAAATCAAATATTCAGGTGAGACACACCTTAAAATTCAATGTTTCACTTTCTAACATTTATTTATTTAACGTTTAAAAGTCGTCTTCTCCTGGGACTATATTTCCTGGCGGAGACGTACATCATCCTGATGTACGTCTCCGCCAGGAAATACAGTCCCGTGTAGCTCCGTGTTGGATCGGTTAAATTAAGGCTGGATTTACACGACAGTTCTTGATGCTTAATTCTGATCTTCTGCCTATAATCTGATTTTTTTATTTAGCATATTTACATTTTTGTTTTTTAAGCGGCTCCTATCTGTATTTACACGCTTTGACCTTTGACCTGTAGCAGCAAGATGCAGCTACTCATGCACACATTTCTGTATGAGACGCATGTAAAGAAAATACTTCAACATACTAAGATGAGAGAAGTATTTAAAATCTGATCAGCGGTTAAAACTTACACATGCAGAGAGAAACATCTGATATGTTGTGTAAATGTTTATCTCTCCATCAGGACACGTATGGTCATCGGTTAATCACGGAGGAGAAGCGGGTGGAGTTGGAGTTTTGCTGCTGTAACAGGAGCCTGTTATCACACACTAACATGTCTATTTGACATAAACACACATCAGCATGTCTGATATATATAGTATGTCCTCCATTTCTGTTTATAGAGAGCGTCATCATATTGATGATGACATCATCATACGCAGATAAAGCAGAACGTTACGTAGGAGTCAGAATGGGAAGGAAATTCTGATCTGTGGATTTAGGCAGCAGTCACATTGGTGGATATCTGATACGTATCTGATTTATTTCCACATATGCAAGTGGCCCAAAACGGATCTGAGAATATCTGATTTCATGTGGCTTTTTACCATTTACATCTTCAGGAAGCGTGTCTGATATGTGTCACGTGAGCAAAAGATCGGAATCAGCAGATCACACATGCGTGGTCACGGAAATGCAGCCTTAGTTACTTCACAAAAATCCTAACAGACATCACGTTCTCTGGGATGGATTACGTATCTCAAGAACGTTTCAAGCCTTTACAGTTGATTTTTACAACATACTGGAATGAACTGAAGCCAATGGCAGTCTGTAAGGTAGGTAAAACAATTCTAAAAATGATTGCTAAAGTCGTATATTTTGACAAGTGGTTGTAACATGTATATGAACTGTATATATTGGGCTCAAACTTGCGCAATTACCGGTATGGGTTTAAAGAGCTCCTAACCCAGCTAAAGGCGTGTCATCTGTCTGAGTTTCAGCAGAGGGATTTGGGTCGTGTCGGCACGCTCACCATATGACATGAGCGCAGATCCAAATACCAGCTTACGTGCTTTGAATGTTCATGGGTGTTTCAGAACGAACATTTATATATACAAACATATCAAGCTTCAAATGGCTTCCAAAGTGTAAAGAAGAAAACAAGCTTGAAATGCTCCTGATAGCCTGGCTCGTAGCTTACTTATGTTTTCCCTCTTCTGCTTCAGATACAACTAAGCCGGTGAACTGGCGCCGGCCGGCGTACGAGCTGGATGAGACCGATGAACAGAACAACGGCTTCATCAACGAGGACTTCATCGTCTGGATGCGAACCGCCGCCCTGCCGACCTTCCGCAAACTCTACCGCATCATCCAGAAGAAGAACAGCATGGTGCCGACTCTGCCCAGAGGAAACTACAGCCTGGAGGTCGTCTACAGTATCCTTTCACATCGTGATACACCGTAACGCCATCATACACGCCATGCCATGTCATGTCATACCGTATTGATTAATGGCTAAGCATTACAAATGAAAACAGTGTAAACGGAATGAAAACAGACATAAAGACATCTTCATGTTTCCTGGCACATACAACATGTATGTATGACGTTGCTTTTCTCTGTGGTTTGTGTTTGATCTGTTCTTGTTGCAGCAAGTCACACTAAATATCACATGCAAAACAGCGTTTTCAGTAGGAATGGCAATTTTGAATCTTCAAAATAGTTTCAATACATTTGAAACACACATTGTTTGGAAACATTTTGAAATGATTCGAAACATTGGGTGTGCAGAAACTTGAACTGCAACTCTAGAATGCTGACATGCTGGTCATGTGACTGATATTTTGAGACAGTGTCGTAGATTCCGCTTCAAAACTGGACATTTCGAACGTATCGATCCCAGGTGCTGAAATTGCCATCTCTGATTTTCAGGGATGTGATTTCAATCACGAGAAAACTTTTTCTGGACACGTGGGAAGCAAAGTTTAATCGATGAGGCATTTTCATCCTTGACCTGATGAATCCAGATTATCCCGTTCGCAGCTTCGAAGGCCGGAAGCGCATGATCCTGAGCACCATTTCCTGGATGGGAGGCAAGAACCCGTTCCTGGGCATCGCTTACATCACGGTGGGCTCCGTCTGCTTCTTCCTGGGCATCGTCCTGCTGATCATCCACCACAAATATGGCAACCGCAGCAACAGCGCTGACATCCCCAACTAACATGCCGCTCACATCCCAGGTCGATCAGCCATTCTGTGACACATCCAGCACGGAAAGTTACAGGCAAAGAAGCCAAAAACTGAGCAGCTGCGGTCACTCGTGGCTGTTCTTGATTTTTTTCCTGGTCACATGACGTGGGCATCAGGTTGATGTGTCACAGGATCAACCAGCTTTAGTGTCAAATTGCTTTCAAAGGATTCTCATTCGGCCTGCACAGTGCTGGAAAATAAATTAGGCAAGTTCCTGGTGTGCAGAGGTTTGATGATTGGAGAAAAACTCTGGAAAAAGCATGAAACGTGTGCATTAAGCCACCATAATACGCAGGTTGATTGGTATTGAAGCTCGCCGTCATTTTGCACGCTGCAGCACTTTGTCTCGTGAAGCGTAATGCATCAGCTGACAGAATTATCACGCAGCCGCTATTACACAATGATAGAAAAGAAAAAAACAGAGTTTGAGAGAGAAGTTAAAACCTTCCCCAATTTCATTTTTCACCTCACCACATCTGGCCAATCACTGCACAACACGGGCATGCCTGGAGGAGGCAGGAAGTTGCAAATTGCGGTTGCAGGGGAGCTCCCAGGCTCGGTAGGATCAGCCAGGTGAGTAGGCTGCCTGGAATACCTGGATTGTGTTTTTTTAAGCCCACGAGTCACACGCTGATCGCTGCTGGGCAGAAACGTCGAAGCTATCGGCGTCTCGTCCTTCACCTCGCTTCTTCTGTAACTCCGTCTGCTTTAAAAAGCAACTGAGCTTTAATTGCACTATTAAATGTTCCAAACAAGTTTTGCATCAAGTATGAGAGTTGTAACATCATTTTAAAAAAATTGATTTTATACTTATATATCATAAATGTTTGCATTTTAAAGCCAGTATTTGCACACCGTACCTCAGGGGTTTGTGATATGAGGTGAGATTAAAGGCTGCTGTCCGTGTTTTAGTTATTCTACATAAAGTGTGGAACCTTAATCCAAACGGTTTGTGCTTCATTCATCATGGTACTCAAAGTAGGTGATGAATACATTATGATATATTTACACATATATTTTGTTAATGGCTCAGTCGTGCATCGTAGTTGTGGCTCTTAAGTTTTGTAAAACTCAAATTTAGTTGGTGTTCATTTTCGAAAATCTAATTTAAACTGATGAAAACTGGAGGAAAAATATCATTCATTGAAAAATCACCGTAGAAATTATATATTTTACTTATGTTTAGGAACTCTGTCACATAATTTACAGTTTATCTCCATTTGACTTTTTGCTGTTTGAGGAAACTGTCTTGAGCTGTTGTCGCCACTAAGCAAGAAACTTTTGCATGAGAAAATAACATTTGTGAAACTCATTTCAAACCAGCTTGATTTTGATATTTTTCATTGAAAATCACCAAAAAAAAATAAAAAAATAACACTGAGACATTACATGTATTGAAGACATCACTGTTTGTCGCTTAACGTTTGCACTTTTAAGAATAAATCTAGCAACACACCTTTTAGTTAATTTCTCCCTCTATGCCGGTTGTCACAATTATACTGTTACACAATCATGTTCACGTTTATGAACTGTTTAGAATCTAAGAATTCATGTTAATAAGCTAAAGGTGAACACATTGTCATTACATACAAGCTGTATGTTGAAATTTATGTAAGATTTCTTTTTATTTTAATACAATGAATTAAATTGGTTGTCACATGACAGTTTGAGTTGCACTGCATCGGATGTATTTCTTAACATTTCTTAATAAATGTTGATTTGTCGCTTCAATGATTAAATCATGTTGCTCTGAATGAATGCCGGCTGTTTCTCGAGTTTCTGATCATAATAATGAGAAAACAAAATGTTTGTGAAAAAAAAAACGTTTGATGGTGGACAGAAGCTGTCACCTCTCCTTTCTGCTCCTCATGCTATTCAGCCTCATCCTGCTCCTTGTTATGTCCTTCGTCCTCTCCTGCTCCTCTTCCTGTTGTTCCTCGTACTCCTGCTCCTCTTGCTCTTCATCTCCCTCTCCTCCTCCTGACCTTCCTGCTTCTGCCATTCCTTTATCGGCTGCTTCTGTTGCTTCTGTTCGTCATTCTCCTGCTGTTTATTCACTTTCTGATCTTCCACCTCTACTGCTCATCCTCCTCCTCCTCCTGCTGCTCCTACTCATTGATTCTTCTCTGAAAACATAATTAGTGGTGCTAATGATTCCTTTGTACTTGATAATAATCATGATAATAATAATGATAATAATAATAATAATAATAATAGTAGTAGTAGTAATAATAATAATAGTAATAATAATAGTAATAATAGTAATAATAATAATANAATAATAGTAGTAGTAGTAATAATAATAATAGTAATAATAATAGTAATAATAGTAATAATAATAATAATTATTATTATTATTACTATTATTATTTTTCCAAATCATTGTTAAAATTGTTTAACTGTTTTTTAAACCGAACTCAGACAGATTCGTGTGTGCCACTGTAGGGGGCAGCACTGCGCCCAGGATGAATAAATTCTACCGTAAATCGGTTAGTAGAAGAAGAGGAAGCCGAGAAGCGGAAGTGAGGTTTCCGGTGTCCTTGTGCTCGAGTACACTGTGAGGATGAACAGACACTTATTTGTAAGTTATGCTCTTATTTTCATTTTAGTTGTGTTCCCAGACATGTTAGTCAGCCTTTAAAGTAGGAGTCTGTTTTGGAAATAAGCGCTGAAAATGAGGCCGCGGCTCGTTTAGCTTCAGGCCGTTAGGGGTCAAAGTGAGCCAGGTAGCTAGCATTAGCATTAGCTTCCTGTTTTTCTTAAGTTTGAATTATGTGTGTTAAACCCATTTTAAACGGATTCAACATGCGCCGATTTCTTCTTAGATTTCTTGACTCTGATTAGGTTAAAATTAGTTTCAATGAAGCTAAACCCGAATCTACTTAGGTGTTCAAATCTATTTCTGTCCAAACAGCAGTTTTGGATTCAGGTCATTTTGAAGGTATAGCGGTTTCACAAAGCTAAACGCACTTTAAATAGTATGTAAATGTAAATATGTAAATGTAACTATATATTCCAGGTTTTCACTAAGGTAATCTAAAATAAAGGATTCACTCATTTATAACATGTTCAGAACAGCGTTTTCTAAATTTTAATAAAGTCAAAGCTGGACTACTTTTTTTTTAAAAACAGGATTTTTCTGTTTTTCTCCTTTCTCACGGAATTTAAGGCTCTTTGCCTGTAAAATGAATCTAGTAGAAGATTAACGAGGTTGATGTAAAAAGGTTCCAATTCTCTTACTTTTCTTTTCTTTGTACAAGTTTGACTCAGTATTTTTTTTAAATGCAGATCGAGTTATATTTATCTGCACAGAGAAAAAAGGTTTCACAAATGTGTTTTATAAACCTAAAATAGTCTTTGGACTATATATATATATCTATATATATATATCTATATATATATATATCTCTACAGTTTATTATTTTGATCTAGACCTTAAACTTAACAAATGTTTCTGGTTTTATACTGACATACTGTAGTTTCACAAAGTTGAAACTGTCACATATAATAAATGAGTACTTTGTGCCTCGCATGTAAGAGTTTGCAAAATGAACAAATATATTTAGAACCATATTTGCTAATCTAGTCCAAGTTTAACAGACATACGTGCTGTTAGAACAGCAGTTTTTGACTTAGACTGGTGTTCACCTGCATGGCTGCGCAGAGAAGCAACATTAAGTTAAAAAAAAAAAAACTAAAAAAGGGTTTAAAACGGTCTTTAGACTTATATTAAGATATTAATACCTGTTTAATGATGATATTTCCTTTATGTCGTGGAGCCAAACAGAATTGGAATTGTTTGACATTTTCTTTCCTGTTCATTCCAAGGCGCTCCAGCAGGTGGCACGGCGGACCATCTCCAGCACTGCTCGCCGCCAAGTTGAAAACAAAGTCCCGCAGAAACAGAAGTTGTTTCAGGTAAAAACAGTGCTGAACCACATTTCCCAGAAGCCCTTTAGATTGGAAGCCCCTAAAGGTGCAACTGTGCTGCATTCATTGTAAACTCTAAATTTCCGATTGCCGTCTGTGAAAAGTCAAAGAAAACGCCCCTCAACTCGGCTCTGACTTGGAAAATTGGACAAGCGCTCCCATCCCTGAGAATTTAGAATTGGTTATGTCTCACACTATAAAGAGAATTTCTCTGTTGTTTTCTTTAAATCAGTCAGCAACAGACACAGTAGCAGGGTAAACATATAGAACGTGTAATGCAGTAGCTGTGAAAAGGTAATAAGCTAATAAACAGTAAAGTAGCTTCTTTTAGTCCAACAGAACAAACAGAACAAAAGTTTTCATGAAGGCATCCATGTTATCTCTTACCTTGTTTAGCTGGAACACGCCGTGGTCGTAAATGATGTAACTCTGAGTTCCAGCTTCCAGTTCCGAGGTACAACAAGTGCAGTGTTACACTGCGCTTGACTTAAAGTTGGAACTCGAAATTTCTGAATTTCCTCCAATTGGGAAAAGTCAAAGAAAATTTCCCCTCAACTCGGAATTCCTACTCGGAAAGTTGGACGAGGTTCCTCAACCCCGAGTTCAGTGTTGACGCCATTTCAAGTATTTTCTTTAAATCAGTCAGCGTGCAGACACAGTAACAGCTTAAACATATCGCAATGCAGCAGCTGTTTGAAAAGCGAAATAGCTCGTAAATTTGAACGTGGCTTCTTTTGGTTTGACGTGAAGTTTTCACGGAGGCGTTCATGTTGTCTTTGTTTAGCTTGAATACGTGGTGGTTGTAAGCCTCCAGTACCTCCCTGTACAGAATGCGAATGTGAATCAACCTGCTGCATTCACCCTAAACTGTGATAGTAATAGTCCAAAAATGGACAGAATAATTCTAATTATTCTTCATCACGTCGTCTCAGATTCTCCAAACACGCTGTAGCTCATGTTTTTAATCTGGAACGCTCCAAGCCAAACTCTCATGTTTTATTTGCAGCTCGGTCTCTGGTGGTCCACTTTCACAAAGTGGTTCTGGACCAGGGCAGCACGGTGGCTTAGTGGTTAAGCACTGTTGCCTCACGACAATAAGGTCTTGAGTTCGAGTCCAACCTGGTCCATTCTGCGTGGAGTTTGCATGTTCTCCCCGTGTCTGCATGAGTTTCTTCCGGTTTCCTCCCACCTCCAAAGACATGCAAGTTAGACGAATTAGAAACTCTAAACTGACCATAGGTGTGAAAGAATTTTTGTCTGTGTGTGTGTCAGCCCTGTGATTGGCTGGTGACCTGTCCAGGTGTACCACTGGGATAGGCTCCAGCCCCCCATGACCTTGAATAAGATAAGCGGGTCTGGATGATGCTGTGCTCCTGTATCTGTTAAAGTAATAGCTGTTTGTGTGGTTTAGTCTTGTGACTTGGACCCGAGTGTGTTTTTGGCCTCCACTGGACTTGTTTGGGAGGTCATTCTGTGATTTTGCTCGGTATATGACACAGCTGATAACCGTGACTCAGAACGTATGTGGTCAATGTTGCTAACATACAGTAACTTCTTCCTGCTTGTTATCATCCCCATTTCTGACTTATAAGCTATTTCGTTTCTACAGGTTTGAAAACAACCTAAAAACTAGTTGTATGAAGGTTCTGTTATGATGGCTACAAACAATAAAACATAATCAGTGAATAAGAACTTGTAGGAAGGATTGTAAAGGTGGCAGTGTTCTTCTTCTTTTTCTTCTGGGAACAAAGTTTCCAGAAGAAATCTCGTTTCCAACTTTTGACCCCATTTTAAATTTGGGGGAGAGGGGTCTGTGTTCAACAAAATTTGAAACTTCCCAACTCCGCCAGGCATGTCTGCTTCACGCAGCGATTGGCCGAGTGTGCCAAAGTGTTAAAGTTAATTTCTCTCCCAAGTCCTCTTTTTTCTTTCCGTTTCTGTGTCCATACTCGATGGAGGGAATTGAAAGTGAAACTGTGACCCGATATCCCAATTTATATCCCCGTTTATCATCAAGCAGACATCACAAAACGCACACAGTTCCTGTTAATAACCCTCCACTTTTCTAAAACTGATGTTTGTCCTTTTCCACACTTTTCTGATTAATCATGTCACAATTTCATCATTTCATTTCATCAATGGTCGTTCTGATACACTATAAACAAGACTGCCTCTCAAAGAGGTTTCTGACCAAACCAAACGGGCCTGATCGTATGAAGTGTATTTTATAACTTTAAAGGGCCATACTACCAATTTTGCATGTTTGAGCCTAATATATTAAATTTTCGTACATGTTACATTACTGACAATCATTTCCCAAACGGAACGGTGAGTTAAAAATGTTTTTCCTACCTTCCGGACCACCATTGGTTTCAGTTCATTCTGGTATTAAAATCAACGTGTTGATACTTGAAACGTTCTTGGGATAGGTAATCCATCATCACCAACAAGACGTGTATTCAGGTTTTTTTAGAAATTATGTAATTTTAACATTTAAGCGCAATAAAAAGCGCTGAGTATGTCTCCACCAGGGAATATAGTCCCAAAAGAAGACCTGTGTTTATGGAAAAATTTAAAGGACCGTGACTTCATAAGGCTGTGTAACTATTAGCAGGAGAAACATGGATTTTTAAGGTGGGTGTATCACTTGAATATTTGATTTTGAAAGATTAAGAGATTTTGCAAAATATCAGGAAAGCTGAAATACGGTTTTATCCTTTGGGAAATGATTGTCAGTAACGTAACATGTATGAAAATTGAATGTATTAGGCTCAAACATGAGAGATGGATGGTATGGTCCTTTAAATGTGAGTTGAAACGGTTCAGCAAATCTGAAAGTTCATGTTAAAGGACGTTAAACTACCTGACAGCAGCCTCACCTCAGCTGACTGTTAGCGTGTCTGCTTTCGTTGCGTTTTGTTCAGAGCTCAGGTTGTGCCATTTCCCAGACAGGAAGTCAGAGGAGCTTCATTTCAGCCAGCACCGTCATCATCATCATGGTCTGATGAAACTTCCATATGAGGAAATGTGAGAGATATGGGATGAAAACAGATGCCGAACAGTGAACGTTTTTTAAAATTTGTTTTTTATTATAGTTCCGATCAAACCTCCTTTAAGCTCCAAAGATAATTACCTGAAAGCTGAACTAACGAGGCACGTTACGCTGTTTTTACCTGCCAATGAATCTGCACTCTTACAGTTGAATGACAGAATCTTCTTTGCTTTAATAGCTGCAGTAAATAGTTTTATTTTTCTTCTGGTTTTATTACTGTACCTTTTAATTTGATTTGATGACTTTATTTTGCTGTTATTTTATCGCTTTAATTATTTTTGGTCTGTTTTACTTTTTTGTGATTTTGTTTTTTTTTTTTTTTTTTTTTTTTTTTTGTTATTTAAATATTTTTGTTATTTTCTATTGCTTTTAAAAAAAAATTTTTTTTACCATCATAACAATTTTCATATTTATGTATTTTTTCATGAAATATTTGTTTTGATTTTTTCTTTGTTATATTTAGTTTTTGTGCTTATTCACCTGCTGTTTTCACATTTTAAGCAGCACTAACGTAGCATTTTGACGGAGAATAAACGGTAGCTGATAAAGATTCTGCTGAATCGGCTTGTGGGTTTTTCTGGCTGTAAACGCTCAGTTTTCAGTAAAAACAGCTGCACTGTTTGACTTCTGCATGTGGGAATTTAGAACTTAAAGCTGTAAAACCTTGTATAAGTTTGGCTATTTGTCATTTTAATCTTCATGAGATGAGAAATAAAACAACAGCTCATACGACTGAAATGTCTGTAAATGTTTCAGTATGGAGGAAAAATTTGCCTCATCAGTGTGAAATGAATCTGACTCTGACATTTCCACAGATTTATGAATTCTTTCGTGATCGCACCATTTTTAATCTTTTTGTTTTTTTCCTGCAGGAGGATAATGGAATACCGGTGCATTTGAAAGGAGGCACCGGTGACGCTGTGCTGTACAGAATGACGATGGTTCTAACTGTTTTAGGTGAGAAATCATCATTATCACACATCCATCGCTCTGCTCCACTTCTGTTAAAAACTCTCAAATCTTATGTTTAAAGGACCATACTGGTGATCGTGCATGTTGGAGCTTAATATATACAATCCCATGTTACTTTACTGACGACCATTTCCCAAAATATACTACTTTAGTGGTAAATTTTAGATTGTTTTTCCTACTTTCCAGACTAACATTAATTTCAGTTCATTCCAGTATGATATAAAAATCAACTAGTAGAGACTTGAAACACGCTTGAGATGAATAATCCATCACAGAGAACAAGATGCCTATTAGGTTTTTTTTTTGTTGTTAAAGTAACTTTATTTAACTGATCCAACATGGAGCTGCATGGACGTCGATGTATTTCTCCGCCAGGAAATATAGTCCCAGGAGAAGACGACTCTACTGAGAAATTAAAAGGAATGTACTTTCTGCAATCATGCAAAAGTGTTAATAGGCGAAGTATTGAATTTTAAGGTGTGTGTGTATAAGCCGTGTATTATTCGTTCTTTTCATATCCATTTAAGAATCCAAAATCAGAAAACGAAAAAACTATTTATTATTTCGTTATTCATTTACAAATCTAACACAAAAAAACAAATAATGAATAGTTTTGTACTTTTGATTTTATGCTCAAATTAAAAACAGAAAACGGGGCTACGGACCGAACTTCATTTTGATATTTAAGCTTTCCAGTGTACATCTATTGTACTGAATTAATTGAACAGATTAGATGAAACGAGGATGACACGACAACAGAAAAAATATTTTCTGTTCGCTCTAGCGAATAGGAAGTTAGTGAATTGGAAGTTAGCTAACAATGCGCTAACTTATCAATTTGGTAAGCTTAAATAAAATCAGGTTTGGTCCATAGCCCTGTTTTCTCATTTTCTATTTTTAACTTGACCATAAAATTGAAAGTACGAAAAAGAAGTTTTTTTTAATTTTTTTTTTTTTTATACGTTGGATTTGTAAATGAATATGAAAAGAACTAACAATACACGAATTGTGAATCACCTGAATATTTGATTTTGAAAGATTAGGGGATTTGAAGAAATAACAGGAAAACTAAAATATCGTTTTATGTTTTGGAAATTGTCAGTAACATAACACGTATGCAGGTTGTTGGGCTCAAACATTCAAGAGCCACCGGTATCTTCCTTGAAGCATGAGGAAGCCTTTCCAACTAAATGATGCCAAAGATATTAAACTTAAGATATGAAGGAGAAAACAAGCAAATCGAAACTTAAACGACTTGAAGTTAGTGTAAGAAATGATCAAATATGACATGGATTATGTTAACTTGTTGTCACATCAAATACAAAGGAGAAATATAGCAGAGGGTATTATCGTCGGAGTAGATTGATCTGTTTTATTAATTGATCCATTTCTTTACTTCCTTACAGGAACGGGGTATGTGGTGTATGAGCTGGTGAAGGCGGCGTTTCCTAAGAAGATGAATTAAACTCCTCCGCCGCAGCCGTTTACTTCATTTATAACCGGCCAGATTCTGTTTCTGACTGGATCTGAGCCGGCTGTGTATTTCCTGTCATATTGGGATTCTGTTTCATGTCTTATGGGATCAATATTTATTTGTTGTACTCTCTCTGCTTACCTGAGGATCAATAAAAAATACCTCTCATGACCAAATTTGCCTGAAGTTATTTTGTGTTTGTGGCTGAAATTCGAGTGATGCAAATGGAAAAACGCTAAATCCAAACTTTACACTGAAATTTTTGTATCTCAGAAATGTTAGATATTAAATGATTTGATGTATGTACAAGCTGATAATCAGAATCAGAATCATTCATTTGTGTTTCTATCGTGTGTTGGTGCTTCATCTTGCTACAAGAGCAAAACTTGAAATATTACAATTATAATAAATAGAAAAAGAGCCTGATGTTATAAAACCAGAATATAAAATATATACAAGGCACAGAAACAACAGACATAGATGTTGTAGGAGGCCTGAAATATATACAATATGAATATAGAAATATATACAATATGAATATAAAAATACAATATGAATGTAGAAATACAATATATACAATATGAATATAGAAATATATACAATATGAATATAAAAATACAATATGAATGTAGAAATACAATATATACAATATGAATATAGAAATACATCAGAGGTGGGCTGTCAGGGCCAGCAAGATTGTCAGAATCATCAAATTATTTTTTTATAATTTAGAATATATTTTAATTAATGCTATATGTATTTTACAAAGTTCGTTGCCATTAGTCTACTAACATCATTTTATCGGTACTCTCTCCCTCAGTTTCACTGCTTCCAGAGCAGCTCATATAAATTAGAGCTTTTATCCAATCAGATTTCCCACCTGTGCTGTCTCCGGGTGAATCTNAGCTCATATAAATTAGAGCTTTTATCCAATCAGATTTCCCACCTGTGCTGTCTCCGGGTGAATCTCAGTGAATCTCCTCTGCTATTCAGCAAATGGGACGATGTTGTTGATTGTCATATTCTTTAACCAATCAGATTTGTACTGCCACTTACTAAATACAACCAGATATTTATCATTAATAATCCTGAGCGTGTCCGGCATGCTGATTGGGCTTTTGGCCACTAGAGGGCGCTGTTTCCAAAGAAATCAGCCCTCAGAATGAATTCTCCACATTATGTCAGTGTTGATGCTTTTTAACAACACACACTCTAATCTAATCCAAATGTCAGTAATCAGATGTAATTATGAGCCCGAGTTATGCTGTGCCAATAATCCGTCATAGAACACATTCATGTTTTATGTAGCCAGTACCAGCAATGTGTGTGTGTGTGTGTGTTTGCAAATGTCTGTTTTAATTAAAGTCAGATTAGAAGCAGGAACAGGCTTGTGCCACACCCACAACACTCCCTTTAACAATTTAAAACATCAGCAACGATTCCATCAGCCTGGAAAATCAACGCAGAAGATCCCAGAAATGAGACTGGAGGGGAAAGACATTTTGAAGAATTTGACAGTGTCATCATAAATTTTGGGATTATGCCAAATAAGAACTATACCCCCAAGATCAAAAATTCCCAATTTCTGAAGGCTGAGTGCCAGATTTAGATGCACTGTAAGAAAATCAGGAATTTTGACAACAATTCTGGGCACCATGACTCATTTGCTGGTTCTATCACAAATTTGGGGATTGTGACAATTTTTTTGTGCGCTATGTTAAACTTAGAAATTTGGCGGTGCTATAACAAATTTATTTAACAAATTTTGACAACTAAATTCTATACCGGATTTCAAAATATCTTAAAAATCCTCCCAAATCTCCAAATTGTGTGGTTATAATATCAAATCTTTGGATTTTGAGGTGCTATCATAAATTTTTTATGTATAGCAACTTTTGGAATTTGAGGTTTTATGACTAGTTGTGGATGATAACAATCAGGGGTTTCTTATCAAATTTAGATATTTTGCTGATATTCGAATTTTGGAGAATTTTGAAATTATGAGAAATACTTTTTTGGGGTTTTGCTGGGATTTGGGGAGCTATTTAAAGGTACTATAGTTTTTTTGTATTTTTTTTTAAACTTTTTCATGTTTCATACGAATGACGTGGGACAGAATACTTTCAATCAAGCTATTTTATCTTTTAATGTTACATATCATAAATTAACATTATTTCAATTCAAGCATGTTCTAACTCATTTTATTCATGAATCAAGTAACACGATGTTTGAATATAGAAGTTTTTCTCTTATAGACTTGTATTATATGACCACTCATGTTGTGTAAATATGCACTTATTAAATGTCTCTATTCTCAGTTTTATGGTTGGTTTTGAGTTTTTTAATCTGGCTGCAAATGAAATTTCCCTTTGGGACAAGAAAGATTTGAAAGTTGAAAGTTGGGATTTGGAAGTTTGAACAAATTCTTAGGCCCCCAAAAACAGTTAGTCCGGGCCTGGAAACCGGGACGCAGGACAGGAAGGACTGAGTGGGGCTTCAGCAGACTATCTGTGGAATATTTTCCCACTGATTCAGGGTGAATTAAAGGGGGGAAACAGACTTTCCCTCCGCAGACACTCTTCCCGAAAAGCAGATCTGCGCCGCTGTCTGCTTGCGGCCGAGACGCACAGAAGCCCTCCATCACCGCAAAGGAATGCAGAAAACTATGTAAAAGTTTCCGAGTGTGTGCGTGTGTGTACGTGTGTGTATGTGTGTGTGTGTCTGTCCCTGCGCTCTCGGAGGTTACACATCATTTGGCCTCGCTGGATGTCGTCAGCTCTGGCGGCGGGGCAGGCCGCTGTGGGATCAGCCCCCACGTTAAGTAGCAGCCTTTGCGGAGAGTCTTCCCACTTGGAAAGACGCTCGCCCACAGTCTGGGAAGTCAAACCCACTTCACGCCGGACCACCTCCGCATCCCCATCTCAGGCCTGGTATCCACAGCCACGCTTCAATTTTTTTTTTTTTTTCCTCTTTGAATCTCCTGAGGCAAAGCAAAGAGCCGGACAGTCTCCTATAGGTCAGTCACCTTTTGCCTTTTATGCGATTTTTTTTTTTTGCTTAATTATTCGTTTCCAGGTGAGTTTATGAGACACAGGTAGTTTTATTTCTTGGCTGCATCATTTTAGAGAGATTGTACAGCGATCATATCAATAAAATAACCCATTTCAACTGGAATATTTCGACAAAAGCGCAGACGCATTTGACACCGTCGCGCGTAATTGCGCAGACGCATTTGACACCGTCGCGCGTAATTGCGCACGGCGGCTGGCGCGCGGCTTTCCTGCCTCGCGGAAAGATCTTTTTATCAGTCACGTGGTCTGCGTTATCAGCAGAGATACTGCGGACAGCTTTTAGGTGCAGCATCAGGACTGTGATCTCAGAGTGAAGTGGAAGGTTTCTGTGACGCGAAATCAGCAGAAGGTGTTTAGTTGTGGATTCTCGTGATTTTTTTCCCACTGTTCGCGCGTGATTTCCGTCATTTTAATGCGTTTTGGTGAATTGCAGCGCAGTTTGGTGCAGCAGAAAGCGCTTCTGGATAATAAAAGGATGAGTGGGTTGAATTTTGCTGCCGTGTCATTCTGCGGCTCCAAACGGAGACAAATAACGAAAGTACTTTAATACTCTCGATATTACCGATTTGGGGTTCTGGTACCTTACATGAGTATTTCCATTTTGGAGTCCTTTTGCTTTTCTTTCACTACATTCTCAGAGGGAATCCTTCCTTCCTTCCTTCCTTCCTTCCGTGACTTTTTACCTGAAAGCAAAACCAAACTCTCTCCTCTGATTATTGATTTACTTTGGATTCTTCAGCATGACTTACTGCCATTCACTTTCCTTTTTTTATTTGTGTTCTTGCACTTTTCCTTCCTTCCTTCCTTCCTTCCTTCCTCATCTGATCTGAAAGGATGAAAATCCACATAACATAGGTTTTTTTTTTTTTTACCCGCCTGTAAAACCAGATATAGAAATACATCCTTCCCTGGAGTATTTTCCTTTTATATGTAACATGTACTGAAGGATCTGAGTACTTCTTGCAGTGATGATGATAACGATGATGATGATGTATTTTGGTCATTCAACATACTTGAAAGCAGGAAAATGCATAAAATTGGAGATGTGACATCACAGTTTTTACTACTTACTACATTTACTCTAAATGTGGAACGTAGGACTTTCACTTGTACTGCAGTAATTTTAGTAATTTTTCTGAAGTCAAAGGGTTTAAGGGAGTATTTGCTGAGTATTTGAACTTTGGCACTTTTTGCAGAAATAAAGTATTTTCCATGTCGTTTTCTTCTTTTCCTCAGGCAGATTCATTCATGTTCTGCTGAGTCAGCGAGCTGAAGATGAAGAGTAGGCTGTCTCTGGTGGCGGCAGCATTCATCGCTGTGCTGCTGTCCTCCGCTCAAGCCCAGAACCAAGGTAACCCCCACTTACCACCCCACTCCTCCTCCTCCTGCTCCTTCTCCTCCTCCTGCTCTCATANCCACACACACACACACACTGCACTCAGCTCTTCTCCTCCTCTGCTCGCAAACTGAATAAAACCTCACAGAGAAAACAGCGTTTGTGTGTTTGTGATTTTATTTTTCAGCTCACTTTGACCTTTAACCTTTGACCTGTCTTTAATTTTACTCCACTGTTACTTGCAGTTTTATCACAAATCGCCACAATTTCTTCCTGAAGAGAAAAGCATCTCTAGCCTTCACAGGGTTAAATATTTGTTTTGAATTTATGAATATGTTAAATGGTTTAAAGGACCATACCAGGGAGTTTTTTTTTTTTTGTATGTCCAAGTTATTTACACTTTGCATTATTGTTCGCCATTTTGCAAACCACACTTTTCATTCCTTAAAGGCGACCATTGATTTCCATTCCTTTCTGTAGAATACAAAAATCGCAGACTCAGCAAACGTGATGTCTCCATGACCACAAAACAATAATGGAAATCTGACAAAATCAATCCAGACTTAGTATTTGCTGAAATGATTTTAACAAGTCTGACAGTTGATTTTCAGTTTGTATGGAAATGAATGGAAACCAGTGATTCCACACCAATGATAAAAAGTTTGTCATCCTTCTGGAGCCTAAAGTCACTTTTGTAATTTTCATTTTCATTAAATTTGACTTTTTTTTTTTTTTTTNTTTTTTTTTTTTTTTTGCCACCTAAAATCCCTCACTAGACAGAATGACATTTCTGGCATGTGAAAATCTGGACATTTCTGCAAGTTTTCTATGTGTTTGTAGAACATTCTTTATTATAGAAAATAAATAAATAAAAATATAGATGGAAAAAGTTATCAAACTAAATATTTTATATTAATACTAACGAATACTAAAATAAATGATTAATTCTGGAAAGTTTTTTTTTTTTTTTTTNTTTTTTTTTTTTTTTTGGCAAATTCTAGAAAAAGAAAAATCCTTCAAAAGTAAGTTTTAAAAAAATACGGAAGAAAATGATGAAAAATCGAAACAAGTATTTCACATTTGCTGTCATTTTTGATTTTGATTTTGTCAAAAATCTCAAGAATTTTACAAACCAAAACTTTTAAGTGTCAACTTAAAACCTGATTTAATGCAAGAATGACTTTATACTACAGAGGGTTAAAGGGAATACAACTTGGATATACCTATACATGTTATCGTCTGTATTGATGAATGTCATTGAGCTTGTAATGGAATATAACTGGATTCATTTTGTTTGATTCTTTCTTATCTGTACGTGATTTGATTTTATGAGTGTGCAATACAATCCAAATAACTTGTCTAAACTTGAAGGTATGGTCCTTTAAAATCTGAATCTAACTTTCACAGAGCAGTGATGTCATCATCATGGAAACACAAATATAAGAAAAGCATTACTATTATGCTAAAGTATGCTAAAGTAAATAATGATTGACTTAATTAACATTTTTATTGTCTTTGAAATGTAATAAGATAAAGAAAAAAAAATTCATCTTGTCAGACAGATGTAGTTTCAGCTTTCTTCCACAAGGGGGAGCCCTCATTCAAAATCTACCAACATGAAGTCATCCAGACCTAAAGTGACTGTATCCTACATTTCTCCAGTTACAAAAAAAAAAAAGAGAAGAAATGAAAAAACAGACGGCAGAAGGCCAACTTTCCTCCCTGTGTCCTTTTCCTGATGGAACAGAAAGACAAAATATGATTTTCACATTATTTTCCAAGGTTTTAGAGGTGAGGAGAAGAGAAAATCTGCGCCTCTGGATTTTCTCTCAGGCTCATCATCAAAAAAAAAAAAAAAANAAAAAAAAAAAAAAAAGGATCTGCAAAAAACACATCGGGTCACCAGGAGGAGAACCTTCTTCTCTCTGACCTCCTGTAACCGCTTTCTAACATCCCATCCTGACCCTCTTTGCCTTTGCAGAGGTCAAGGATCATAACAGGGTCACATCGTCCTCCATGTGGACTGGCTCAGTAGGTTAGATCAGCATTAAAGCTCTGAGAGAAGGATTCTGCTCTAAACGGTCGAATTTTTGGTAGAAATGACAAAGTAAAAGCAGTTCTGAGCTCCATTTTGGTTCCATTTCATTTTGAATCCAGTTCTGTATTTGCGGATTCATTAGGATTCAAGTCTAACGAATCTCCCATCAAATATTTTATCTGCTCAGTAGTGCAATGCTCAAAACCTGCAAATATGTGTCAGACTACAATGATATAAAAATCTCCTCGTCTATTATTCTTTGACTACAGTTTCCGTGTATTAATAGACTTGTGATGTTGATGATGATGATTCATCATGATGATGATGATTATTCACGTTTAAATACAGGCTTAGCTTAACCTAAAACCTTCACCTAACTTTAACTTAACCCTAATTCTAACCTTAACTCAAAAACCAGCCTTAACCGCAACAGCTGGTTAACCTTGTGGGGATCTGATTATCATTCCCAGTATAGAAGGTGAAGGGAATTCAGTAATTTTTTTAAAGAAATAATTATTCAGGAACAAAGTACCTAAAATGATTCCTAAAAGATTTGAAAGGATTTGGAAGTAGGCAGATTCCGTACTGGATTCAGATTCAGTTCCATGGTGTTGAGCTGATCCATGTTCAGAGCATAACCCTCGATGCTGACCTTCAGCCGTAGATCAAACACCATCTCCTGAATGCGAGTGTATGTGTGATGTGTTTAAGTGTGTGATGTGTTTAAGTGTGTGTGGAGTTTGTGTTCCTCTGGATTAACATCTTGAGTCAGATGTGAGTTTGGCTGGTTTAGGATCATGTTAGACCCATTTTGGAAACGGAAGCAGCAGACCGGAGCTCTTGAATTGATTTGTCAGGTTGGTGGTTCTCCATTTTTGTCGTCCTGTAAGCGTCCAGGTTAAGTCTCGCTCAGGTCAGCTGGTCCTGAGTCACGAGGCTTCACGACAATATTTTACAGTGATATTCTTCATCCCTGTACTAACAGATATACTATGTTTGCTAGCAGAAACGGCATGTACGGACATAGATCGAGAAACATAAACTGTAGCTAGATTATGTAGAATTTACATTAGTTTTACGTTTACATAGTTTAATGTTTTTTGTAAATTTCCTTCGTGTGTATATTGCAGTAACTTACAAATACTTTAAACGCAGGATTACTTTTTGTAGATGTGAATTATTTAAAGAATTTGTTCTCCCAGCATGAAAGGATTACGCAACAACAGGAGAAAAAACAGACTATTTTCACCTGTTTGTCACACAGGTAGCTACCAGATCACATTAGTTAAATAATACAACCAAAGTTATGGTTCAGTCAAAACCAAACAGTTTAGCTGAAACTTCTGGACTGAAAAAAAATTCTCTGTAGAAAATTGTCATTAGTCGCATTTGCATTATCAGTATCACATAAAATGTCTAAGTAGGCTTTACGCTATAACAAACCAAAGCTCTCCAAGAAGAAAAAAACATAATATTTTAATATTTCATAATAGCCTCTCCTCAGACGACTACAACAGGAGCCATGGTCAGGGGGGGAAAAAAAGTCCAATATTCACACAGTTAGTTAAGCTTAATAGAGCTGATGACATATAAAACAGTATCATCAGCATAAAGACTGACATTACAGCACTGAGATGGGAAACTTCTATGTATAAAATAATGGAAAACGGCCTAATATCAAACCTTGTGGGACACCTTTTCACAATTAGGATGACACATTTCAGGTCTTATTTGTCAAAAGACTTTATTGTTCTTATCGCATCTTCATGTTATCGTCCTTTTCTGCTGGGGAAATATATTTGTCACTTTTTGTTAAAAATAATGTCATTTACCTGTGAAGGAATTGTGCTTTTTTTAAATTTTCGATCTAGTCAGAAACAGGTTCATATTTACAAATCTCATAATTAGTTTCTTTAGGTAGATTTTGTTTTTTTTTTATATTAAATTAATTTAATCTAGTTTTGGAGTTAAATAACATTTTGTTTTACATGATCAGAATAGCATCTAGTACCCCTCCCTCCCCCCACCTGAAGAATATCATTCTAAAATATTTTACAAAAATAATCTGTGGTCCTTTGTGTACATGGAAACTTTTGTCAGTTGCCACAAGTTGTTGTTAACAACTTTTCATGTACATATGCATGATGATCACAAATGATCACAATGTGAAGTTTAATCTGTGTGCACTTTTATGTTTTTATGTAGTTGTTTGGTTATTTGATATTGAACAGAGATTCTTAAATTACAGGAGCTCTTCCAAGTATCAGAGCATTTTCAGATAAAAGGAGAATGTAAAAACGAGGGAGAGAGGAAAGAACAAGACAAAAGACTAACTGAAGGAAGGAGAAGTTGTTGGATGAAGGGAGGAAGGAAGAAAGAAAGAAAGAAGTAAGGAAATGAGAGAACAATAAATAAATTACAGAAGAAAGGGAAGAAAGGAAAGAAGGGAGGAAGGAAGGACAAAAGGAAAGAAAAGGAAAGAACAGAAGTGAGGGACAAGGGACAAATTCTTAAATATGGAGCTGAAGTGTTTTAAGGATCTCTGGTGGAAACGTGAACAGAAAAGACCCCACACGTCCTCACTGTGAACGTCCACACGTTCTCATTGTGTGGATGCCCACATATTCACTGTGGACGTCTTTTCTGAGGTTTGCAATGGATGCAGCACAGAGACAGCGATTGACAGAATTTGATCCATTGCATAATCAAAAGCAGAGTTCTGATCAGATCAATTCAACATCAGGAGTTGGATTGAAGACATGGACAGTCTGCTGGACATCAGGTGGTCCATGTCCTGGTTTGTCAACAGAGTGGGAAGACATTTTTTTTTTTTTTTCCCAACATGGCTGCTGGATTCCAAAATTCAATACAAACCTTCAAACCCGACTCAGCCTTGATCTGATTCGTTTTCAAAATTGACAGCTGGACTCTTCCTGCCCTGTTCACATATGTTTCTTTGAGGAAGTCGTGTTTAGGTGTTTTGTCATGTTGTTTGTTGTGTCACCGTGTTGTTTGAATTGTCAGCGAGGCCACATGTGGCCCGACGGCTCAAACCAACGTCATTTTTCTTCAAAATGGCTTCTCACATCTGTAGTTTGGTTTGTTTGTGTCTTGTTGTTTTCTTCCTCCAACAGTGAACAAGTCGAACTTCATCCTGGAAGTGTTGACTGTTGGGAATGTTTACAGCTCTTTATTTTCAGTTTTTATTTTATAATCTAAAATATTTAATTAAAAACAAAGGGTGACAGAGCCTGATGCTGGATTTTTTTTAAGCTGATCCAAATATTGATATTTGAGCATAAGAAAAATACAAAAGCTACTATTAGCCAATTATCGCTATAATTGGCTAATATTAGCTTTTTACATAAACACATAACATAAATATAAATAATCTCTTTTTGACAAGAATCCCTCAGATTTGGTGTTTGTAGAGTTGTGACAGCTGTGGCGGCATAATAAAGATTATTCTCATAGACACAAATTTACTGAAATTTTAGTATTAATAATTATACATAAAAGAAACTTGACCTAAAACAAGCTTAAATATATATAAAATTCAACCTTTGAAACATTTATGTGCTACCAATTTTTTCCATATCTGTTAAAATAGATACCGATATGCTCGTAATAAGGAAAACTAGATCAATAATATCAGTTTGCTGATATTTTTCTAGTGACAAATTGGATTAAAAAAAATCAAAATGTAAAACAATTAGATGAAGTTGGATCATATAAATATTTAGACTGCATGCTGTAGTTTAAGCTTTAATTGTTATGTATTTACTTTCTTGCGCATAATCATCTAATTTTTTGGGTCTTTTTCATTGTGGAAGTGCATTGTGAGAACGCAGTTCACTGTAAAATACAGTAAAATGTGTCTTGATAATTTGCAATTTTACAGCAACATATATCGCAAAATTTTAGAGTTTTGCGCGTCCAGTATGAATTCTGGATGAAAATGAAGTTTCTGCTTTTGAAAAACCTGTAAAAACTGAAAATAATGAGCCTTTGTCACGATCCAAATTTAACACTGAATACGTTCCTGGAGTGAAGCTGCTGGATTAACTGTGTTTCCGTTTTCTCTTCGCAGTCGACCCTCCGTCAGATTTGAGGTTTAAGATTTTAAATGAGAACTCGGTGCAAATGATTTGGACGAGGCCACCGTCCAGGATACAGGGCTACAGAATACAAGTGACCTCAGACACAGGTGGGTGCTTGTTAAAAATACCAGCCCGGTCTTGCCAAGTGTGAAACATTACGAGTGTCATGAAGTGTAAAGCATCACTCTCCCTGACAGTAAAGACACTCCCTGCAATTACCCACGGATCCCTGCACGCACACGCTCCAACCCGTCAACTCCAGCCATTAAAAACCTTGTCATCAGCTACATGCACACAGATAACGTGTCAGTTTCCTTTAACTCAAGAGTGCAGAATCAGCTCCGTGCCAAATCTAATATTAATTTAACCATCAAAAAGACCTGTATCCTTCAAAGGAACATGCAGGGAAAGTAACCGTGTTTGTACCTGTTACCTGAACACCCTCACTTAAAGGTGGAGAGAAAAGCCTGCAAACTCACATTAAAAACCATACCAGCCATTTTGCATGTTTGAGCCTGATATATTCAATTTTCATACACATAATGTTTACTGACAATCATTTCTCAAAGCATACTACTGGAACGGTGAATTAAAAATGTTTTTCCTACCTTCCAGACCTCCATTGTTTCAGTTCATTCTGCTATTAAAATCAACTTGTTGATACTTGAAACGTTCTTGGGATAGGTAATCCATCATCACCAACAAGACGTATATTCAGCTTTTTTTTTAGAAGTTATGTAATTTTATTGTTTAAGCGCAATAAAAAGCGTGGAGTGAATGTATGCCTCCACCAGGGAATATAGTCCCAAAAGAAGACCTGTGTTTATGGAAAAATTTAAAGGACCGTGACTTCATAAGGCTGTGTAACTATTAGCAGGAGAAACATGGATTTTTAAGGTGGGTGTATCACTTGAATATTTGATTTTGAAAGATTAAGAGATTTTGCAAAATATCAGGAAAGCTGAAATACGGTTTTATCCTTTGGGAAATGACTGTCAGTAATGTAATGTGTTGAGTATATATATAAAATATTGAATATAATAGGCTCAAACATGCAAAATGGGTGGCATGGTTCTTTAAGGCAATAAAGCAAGTAAGATGTATACATGGATGGACTTCATAGTATTTGTGGTTATCAGAGTACACAGCGAGTCCGCCAGGTGAAGAAATGCATGTTGAGGTGGCTAATTGTGATTGAACTGTTTACATGCGTCAACAAATCACTTTTACAATCACATAATCTGGGTCTAACCTGGAAACTGGCATAAATGTAATCTGGATTTATGCCAGTTTCAATCTAATTATGGTGTTTACATGATGTTTGAAAACATCAATTTATTGCCTTAATCCAGGGATAACCAAAGTCTTGACATACATTTTGTGTGTTTATTGCGTGTCCTTGTAATTGCCACACATGAATCATATAAACGGGGATAACGGTACACACTTTCACTTCCACCTCTTTCCTTTTAAAGTGAAATTGAAAACAAATGTCTGTCCATTTGTTTATTTCAAAAAGTTAAAAATTTTGTTGGATGCTTCTCTTCCCAAAACGACCATGGACAAATGACCACTGACAAATGAGAAACGATAGAAATTCTGCGAAAATAAAAATAAAATTGTAAAACAAATATCATCCATACAGTTACCATCTTCAATAAGTTTCATCATCATCAGAGAAAAAGCTTCCAAAATATTTTATCAAAACATAAAATCACTTTGCTGGGAAGTTAAAGGTACCATCAGTCATTTTCCTTCTACTGTAGAATATTACTGCATTTGTAAAAATTACAACTATGCCACATTAATACTCCCATACTTAATTTAAAACTTGTAAGACAACAATGCAAGTATGATCTATTACGACTTAAGTCCTGCTTTCAAAATGATACTTAAGTCAAAGTAATAATCTGTCCTCAGGTATCAAAAGGAAATGTGCTCATTGTGAAGAAAAGCTTATTTTTGCAGTTATGTGAAAATATTGTATGTCTAGTGTCTCAGAAAGAAAGAAAAAAGAAAAGACAGGGGAGGAGGAAAATACAAGTAAGGAAAAGAAAAGAAGGATGGAAGAGAAGAAAGAAGGAAAGATTAGTTTATGAATGTGAGATCAGAATCTACAAAATTAGTCGTAACTCCAGCTGTCAGCTAAATATGGTGGAAGAAAAAGTCCAGTATTTCCCTTTGAAATGTAGAAAGTCTCACAATAAGTCAAGTAAAGTACTTGTACATCAGAGCTGTGCTGAAGTACTCGAGTAAACGTGTTGAATTACTTCCCCTGTCTGAGGAAAAGCTTGCTTAGCTAAATGTTTCCACTCTCAGTTTTTCTGCAGCGAGGTGTTAACCTGCACTGCCTTTAGAGAAATGAAGTCATGCAATAGTTTCCTAATGGCTTCCCTCTGACTCCCTGCAGAAGAACCAACAAAAGAATTCAGTCTGCCTGCGTCTGCGTCGAAGACGTCCATCTCAGACCTCAGTCCAGATGTGGATTATGTCGTAACAATATCTGCGTACGCCGGATCTGAGGAGAGTCTGCCCATCTCCGGCCAGATCACCAGTGAGTCACAGCCTGTGTGTGTGTGTGTGTGTCCTTGAGTCTCACTGAGTGTAATTAGCAGCAGCCATCTAACCAAATGTTAGCAAATATTGTCTGGAGCTGCTTCAGCAACCACTTTAGCAAAGAAACTATTACGCTGTAAAAGCAAAGAAAGTTGAGAAAACCAAAAATCCAACCGAAACTTTTTTTTTTTAAACCACAAAAGTTTTCTTGGCAACACTGGCCGGATAACTTTCCTTTGTTTCCGTAAAACTAGACAAGTAAAGCCAGTTATCTGAATAAAAGATTTAGTGAAGCAACTTTCTTTGAAATTTTGAGTTTCTTAACATTTTTACAGTGCGGCTTTGACTATAAAGGCCTGAAATATAATGGAGTCCAATACAACGACACCAAAAACTAAACTTTTCCTGTCCAAAAGTACATTTAGCAATAAATCCTGAAAATATTACTTTAGTAAAAGGAAACAAGTATTAAGATGAGATGAGGTGAGAGAATCTCAGCTGAGATAAAATGAGATAAGAAAGAAGAATAATTTGATAGGAGATCAGTCTAAATGAGATATAAGGAGAAAATTAAATGATACGCGAGAATGATTTGATGGAGGTGAGACTGCAAGAGAAAAGAAAAGAATAGTTGTGATGAGAAAAGAAACGCTCAGTCGACGTAAGCTTGAGAAAGTATCAGATGAGATGAGAAACAAAATCAGTTGAGATAAGATCAGTCAAAATAAAATTCGATGAGGTGAGAAAAGAGATCGTAGGAATGAAGGTAAGATGATGAAATAAGAATTGTCATGAGAAAAGAAGAAAAGTTCAGTCGACATAAGAGGAGAAAAAAGATGAACTGAGATAAGGTGATATCAGGGAGCTGTCAAATGGTCTTTCTACCTGCATATAACAATAATGAATTATCGTCTTTTTTTTTTTCAGTCCAATCAAGTGGAACGACAAGAGGAACTCCCAGGAAACCACAGCCCGCAGATTCAGCCAGTAAGTCCCTTTTCATGTATTTTATGGTTTATTTGACCTTCACATCCTGCTCAGGTATCCAATCGCAGAAAGCACGGCAGCGTTAAAGTCGCCATACATCCTCCACTTCAGATTTTTCTAGAAATGAGCATCAAAATCCAGAAACAAAGAATATAGCAGATCGCTGCACTACAACCAAGAAAGTTGACACTGGATGCCTTCACGTGATAAACGGTATTTGCGCTGCAGAGAGCGATATGCGCGTCGCTCACCTTGCTGTCTTCACGCCCAACGGCCTGCACTTTGAACAGAGTGCTAGCGTAGCAACATGCGTCATCAAGAAGTGCCCGAGGTCAACACAGCCATTAACTAACCTGCATTAGCAGCTGAGCTAGCTTTAGCTTTGGGTATAGCTAATCTGATATTTAAAATATGATTGTAAAATATACTGTATATGCCTGTTTACAAATCTGGTAGCTCTCTGACTGCCGACATTTTGCCTTCCAGATCATGATACAATTTATAAGTCGTGTTGTACAACTCAGGTAATTGCTCAACACGGGTTATGAGCTTCTCCTCTGTTGTTGTGTCACTTCTGCTTACAGCTGTTCTCTCATTGGTTGGGTTGGAAAGGTCAACGGCAGATGTGTCAAAGTTGAATCTGGTTGAACTTTGAACGCAGCGTCAAAGTGGAGAGTCCAAGCATACACAGTAATGGAACGCCCAGGTCAGCGCCACGTTCAATGCTTAGTGTGTGAAACCGGCTGCTTTCACATGCTAAGCACTGAGCGGCGCACTTTCTGCGTTATTGGGTATTGGGAGCTGAGTGGTGACTGCTAATGTCGCGTCACGCCACCATGATGCCACGTGGTGCTTGGATTCTCTGTTTTGACGCAGCGCTCAAAGTTCAATCAAATTCAACTTTGACCTTTCCGACGCTGACCTTTCCAATGCACAACCAATCAGAGAACAGCTGTAAGCAGAAGTGACACAGCGATGGAGGAGAAGCTCATAACCTGTAGAGCAGTTTAGAATGGTGACTCAACATTTGCTGTTTTTTTTTGCTTTTCTTCTCCGAATGAGAAGAAGAGCCAGAGTCTTCTTTGTTGCGATGTCCATGTTGCTACCCGATTTGACCCGGAAACCCAATTTGAACCACGAATGTACAAAGATCGCCCATGGCAACCGTCGACATGTCATTAGCAACAAGCGCTTCCTGTCAGCACGGCGCTGCTCAGACTCAGAGCGCTGCATGCTAAGCTCAGCAGCAACGCTCAATGCTTAGCATGTGAAGCGAGCCTAAGACACAGAAAATCCTTAGAACAAGTTTATTTCTATTGGAAACAAGTTAAAATAAGTAGAGAAAATCAAAATGACTTCATAAGATGGAAATTTTTTGCACGCTACGCCAATATTTAAACATTCTCTTCTGATGTTTTGTTCATTAATTTTCATCCCATGGACTATCAAACTGCCTTCCTCCATATTCTGATAACGTGTTTGTCCTGGCTGTTAGAAGAGGGAAGTTTCCACCATACAACACCCTATTGTACAGTAATAACCCAAATTAGACCCTCATAAATCTCAAACCTATTTAGTCATCGATTTGGTTCCCTGCCGGCCGGTTATGCCCTTCTGAAGGAGGCTGCACATGCTCGGTGCGGGGGCCGGAGGTGGGCTGGAGGCCCGTTGGAGCTGGGGGAGCAGAGAGGAGCCTAGCCTTTAAGTGCTGCGAGGAGTGGAAACCATTACAGATTCTGATTTACAAGAGCGCTGCTGCCTGGCCCACGACCTCGTGCTGGTTTTTCCTTCTTCTCATGAGCTGAAGAGGAAACTCCCAGAAACAGAACAACTACATGTTTCTGTACAATACAGGGGCTTTGTTTAGCCTCCTGTGTCTCTTATCAGCATAAAGTAGGAGGCTTTAAAATAATATCAAGATATCTGAAGGTGTTTTTGCGATAACGATGCTAAAACGATCTCAGTAATATAACACTGAACAATGTTATACTGATGACTGCAGAAGTAAAGAATACTACAAACTGTAGCAACATGAAGAAAATTTAGCACAGTAACTCAAATTAACTTTAAAACTCAAATTAACTTTACCTGCTAGTCTTCAGCAGTGGACAAAACATAAATAGTATCAGCAAATAAAATGATGATGATGATCTGATCTGATCTTTAGCAGGTTATGATTTTCCCTCAGTGCTAAATAGCCTCTATGATGCTAAACTTAAATACGCTCTGAAGTCCAAATCCACCACAAGGTCATGGTTCGGGCTAAGAACTCACCTGAAGTTAGCATAGCGGCTATGCTAACACTGTTCATACATTGCAAGTCACCGCTTTGCTAATTTCACCCCACTGTTAGCTTTTTCTGTCATAGGAAGCACAGCTAGCTAATGCTCCAGCTATGCTAGACTGAGTCAGCATCACTTCCTGGTTGTTTAGCGTCTCTAATGAGCTGATTGGCTCTCCTCCTCATGTGACTTCCTTGTGACTTTCTTGGTACTCACCAGGTGTCTGCTTCAGGTGGAAAAACGAATTTCTTTTGTTTCCACCTTTAGCTGTTAGCCACTTAGCCTTGTAGTTGAACCATTTCCAAACAACAGAGCTAGCACTTTTTTAGCAACTAATTTGCCAGGCGCTAACCCGCGACTTTGGAGCGAGCTTGTTTTGTTTCTGTTGGGCATGATGTGAAAATTCATCAGCTCGTCATCACGCTGCAACATTGTCAGTATCATATGACAAATTTTTTATCAGAAGAAAAATTATACCAACGTTATCATCAACACAGTCCTATGCACAAAATAACTGTTAGGTGAAATAATTTTCAAAGTTTAGTAGTACATTATATCTTTCATTTATTTTGTCTTTTCTTCTCATTCTTCACTCACTCCACTTTTCCCAGAATGTTCTGGCAGCACCATCGCTGACCTGGTGTTCTTGGTGGACGGTTCGTGGAGCGTGGGGCGGCAGAACTTCAAATACATTCGAAGCTTTATCTCAGCGATGGTGGGCGCCTTTCAGATTGGCGAGGACAAAACCCGGGTGGGCGTGGTCCAGTACAGCAACGATGCCCGCACCGAATTCAAGTTGAACGAACATCTCACGCGAGCGGCGCTACTGCGAGCCATCACCAACCTGCCGTACAAAGGAGGAAACACCATGACAGGTACGCTGGTGTTTTCATTTAGGGATATCACTACATGTAGTTATTCATTTTAGGAGGATTTTTATTTTATTTTCAAGTTCAGTTTTATGTATATTTTAATGACATTTTAGTGTAGTTTCATTTTATTTATTTATGCATTTATTTATTGCGCAGGTTTGTTTTATTTTTCAAACTCTCTACATGTTTCTTCATTTAACTGCCTAAAGTAATTACCAGCCTTTTACCAAATTTTTATATCACCAGAGGCCCATGAACTATTTATCTGGCCCTGTATATGGATCCCATATGGATAGTTTAATACTAGTTTAGGCCCAAACATTGGTACTCCCTCTGTAAAAGTAATGGACTAATCCTCTTTAATGTGAATTTCAAGAAATTACATTATTAAGCATCATTAAAGTTCATGTCAATCTATGTCAATCTGTCAAACTCGATCATCGGTGATTATCTGTTTGCTGGCTGCTTTCCTTCATTGTGGCTTTGAAGTAGAAACTTTTCACCTGATTTGGCCTCTCAGACTCTCACCTCTTCCAAACATGAAATAAGCTTTAGCTGGGAGCTGTTTTACTTTCCCTACCTCCTGTTTTGCTTTATTTCCTTCTTTCTTCCCTCCTTTTCTTCTTTACCTTCTTTCCTTTGTTCTTTTCTTTTTCTTTCTTTCTGCCCTTTGTCCATCCACCTGTCTTTAGTTTTTAACCACCTCTCCCTCCTTCTTTTCTTATTTCCTCCTTCCTTTTGACCTTCCACGCCACAAAATACTTTAAAATGCATTGCTTTCCACTTTGGCATTATTCCATTGAAAACTGAATAACACCTCTGAGTCTGATCTTTGTATACTAGGCTCTGAACTTATCAATTATCCCTGGCTAACCCGATCCTGGAGGACTGAGTCGTATCCTTGTCTCTGCTCCAGGCAACGCTCTGGACTACCTTCTGAAAAACAGCTTCACCGAGGCTGCCGGCTCCAGGACAGGTTTCCCCAAAGTGGCCATCATCATCACAGACAGCAAATCAGAGGATCCCGTGCAGAGTTACGCCAGGCAGCTCAGGAACAGGGGCGTGGAGGTGTTTGTCCTCGGTACGTGTCCAAAACGCTGCTTTTTAACGCATCCCGTGTCTTACATTTTACATTTAGATTGGAGTCACTTTGCTGACGTTCCGGACCAAAGCGGCTCGCGATGACGTAATAACAGAAGGAGCTCAGATTCCTCATTAACATTAAGAGCGAGTGATAGCAGGTTTTATGGATGTTTACACTGTCATACTTTCCACAAAGTTCAGATGGAGTCACAGACGAGGGCTGTTGCCATGGTGCTGAGTGGGCTGCTGTTAAGTAATCACAACATCTCCTCCTTTACTCAGCTAAAAGAGGTCACTGATTAAAATTGCTCAATGGGATAATGAAATATGTTGTTCCTGCGGGAGTAGCCGGTAACTTGGAGGAGTAAGCTTGTAAATGTCCACGTCTCCTAAAGAACGGCCGCGCACGCTGGTGATTATTCACTGAGATTTTAACAGGATTTCATAAAACGGAGGGTAGTAGAGTTTTCTTAACCTCTGCAGTCTGAAGTTCATTTTTGTAGTTTTAGTTTTCATTAAATTTGGCTTTTATTTGGCAACTAAAAAAAGCTGTCAAAACAAAAAAAATCCTTTATTTGCCAGGACAACTTAAGCTTGTGAAATCTGAACATTTCTGACAAACCTGTCTACGAAACAGCGCTTTCGTAGCTGTGTTTGTTGTTTGCAGCGCGATCATGAATGACTCAACCAAAAATCAATCACATGACATCAGTGCTTGAAGTGGACAAAAAAAAAAAAGCCAGTATTCCCCTTATCTGTGTGCTGTCAGCATACGGAAGATTTATGAGAGGTTCTGGTACTCTTGAAATTAAAATACAGAGGTCCTGGTACTGCGTACCGATGAGTACCGGCCCACTTCAAGCACTGCATGATGTTATGAGGAAGAATTTTCAAGAAGTAGTTTGTGATCCATTATTCTCAGAACTCGGAAAGTTCCCAACTGATTTTCTCAAGTTCCAATCTGCTCAGAAAAACATGGAAGCCCCATAGTAAGCTGATATTTGCACATCCACATATACATACATACTGTACATATCTACATATCAAGTAAAATCAAGTCTGATACAAAATGATGCAAAGGGAAATCTATTGTTGTTCGCTGTGTAGAATGGATCACAGCATTAAGAAAACAGAAATTTTCCTGAATATTTCTTCTAAATTTTCATAAACACTCCCCCCCCCCCNCCCCCCCCCCCCCAAATTTTTTCATGATTTTCTCACAAATTTATTTCCAGAAAATTGTCAGGTTTGGAAGAAATGTCCAGAATTTGACACATATTGAACCCTGCAGATTGACAGTTGCTGACTTGTACATAAACTATATTCTTTCAATCCGTTTCATCTCTAATAACAGTGATACAAAAGAACGAAAACGTGCAAATCTCATCAGGGTTAGATGGAATCACACCAGATTCATGTTTATTGCCTGTGCTGTCATACTTTCCACTCAGTAGAATAAAAAGTTAAAGTCTGGCCCTTTTGTTCTCGATTGGTCCTCTTCCAGTGGGATAATCTTTAATATTCAAATGTGGAAACAAATGTTTGATTTCATGTAGACGCTCATTTTATTTAGTATTTACAGCTCTCAGAGCTCTGACAGGCACTTCTACATGTCGTCTGTGACTTTACAGGGACTGCTATGAATTTACTGGTGTTGATTCTCAGCTCAGAATGAGTAAACGTCCTTAAATTTGGCAAACAGTCGGAATCACAACAGCCGTACGCAGCTTTCCCTGTTTTATAAGGTATCATATACTGCGTTTGCCGTGACTTTGATTTTTTTTGTTTCTTTTTACAATTTAGGGATCAAAGAGGCAGATGAAAAGGAGATGAAGTTAATGGCTTCCACCCCTTACAGAACTCACATTTATAACGTTGCCAACTTTGACGTGATTAGGAATGTTCAGAAGGACCTCATTACACAAGTGTGTGCTGGCGTCGATGATCAGCTCAACTCTCTCGTCAGCGGAGAAGAAGGTGAGGCAACTCTGGCTTTTACAACACAGTCTAATGTTACACCAAGTGAAAAAAATGGACCGAGCCTGACACGCTTCTGCCTGAAAGCTTTTCCATTCCTGTACTCTGTCATCTATGAGCCAACTGTCTGTCTTCCATTGTTCCTTCCCACTGTTACTTACTGTAAGTCCTTGTCTCTGTACCTTCTCACACCTACCGGTTTAGTCCGGCGGAGTCAGACTCTGGTATGTCTTGCGCCTTGGTGCAGTTTGTTTGTGCAGCTCTGAGCACAGCAGTTGCACTCACGTGTGGACCAAAACAACCACATTGAGACCGTTTTGAGGAATGTTCTTGAGGTTTGTGGTCTGAACATGATTCAAAGTAGTTCTGAAGCAACTACAGAGAGTTTGGTGAATGTGGTTAACGTGAAGTAACTCCACCTTTGACTAGTCACAGCCAATCAAACACGGTGTGAAAAGTCGGTAGCATATCAAGCTTATCTAACATGTGTTCAGATGAACATGTGTTCAGGTTAGCATGTGCTTGTATGTTCTCAGCATGTTGCTCCATTCTCCTGTTCAGCATCTGAAGGCAGCACATCTTCTGCACATCATGTGAAGCAACATGTGGTTTTGTGGTTTTCCACACAGTGTTGAAGTCAGATTCAGTTTTTTCTGATATAGTTTTCTTGGTTTATGGATCACATGACGACCATGACTAGAAATGGATGCTGAACTTGTCATGGTTCCATGTTATTGGACAGTAATTTATTACTATTTTGATTTTCTTGGTATAACACAGCAAATATAATAATATTAAGTAATTTTGATTGTGATTTTTGCAGTCATTGAGCCAGCATCTGACCTCCAAGTCCTGGAGGTGGCCTCCAAGTCCATACATGTAACCTGGGTTCCCTCCATTGGTGAAGTTTCCGGATACAAGGTGCAGATGATGCCGATGATGGCGGGCGCTAAGCGGCAGGAGTTGTACGTGGGTCCCGGCCAGACCTCCGTGGTGGTCAGGGATCTTTCTTCAGATACAGAATACCAGATTAGTTTGTTTGCCCTGAAGGGCCTGACGCCCAGCGAGCCCATCACCATCATGCAGAAGACACAGCCAGTCAAAGTCTCGGTCGGTGAGTACAGAATTATCTGGCACAATTTAATGAAAGGGTTGATTTCAGCTGTTAACTGCTGATGGAGGTTCTGCAGCTACAGAAAAAACTATGCAGTTTTTATTTCCCTTTTATAACAACCAAACAAGACATGATAAGGAGTCAAAATATTTCCAAGTCTAATGAGTTATAATGTTTTCTGTCATTAAATCACATTTCTGGTTATTTGTCTCTTCTCTAATCTAGAATGTTCTCTTGGAGTGGACGTGCAGGCAGATGTGGTCCTCCTGGTGGATGGCTCGTACAGCATTGGTCTGGCCAATTTCGCTAAAGTAAGAGCTTTCCTGGAAGTGTTGGTGAACACGTTTGACATTGGAGCAGATAAGGTTCAGATCAGTTTGGTCCAGTACAGCCGAGACCCTCACACCGAGTTTCACCTCAACACTCACCACGACCTGAGCGCTGTGGTTAATGCAGTGAGGAGTTTCCCCTACAGAGGCGGCTCCACCAACACCGGCAGGGCCATGACCTACGTCAGGGAGAAGATCTTCCAGGTCGCCAAAGGGGCGCGCACCAACATTCCCCGAGTCACCATCCTCATCACCGACGGAAAGTCTTCTGATGCATTCCGGNGCGCACCAACATTCCCCGAGTCACCATCCTCATCACCGACGGAAAGTCTTCTGATGCATTCCGGGAGCCGGCCACCAGGCTGAGGAACTCCGATGTGGAGATCTTTGCTGTGGGTGTTAAAGACGCTGTTCGAAGTGAGCTGGAGGCCATCGCCAACACCCCTGCAGAGACCCATGTGTACACGGTGGAGGACTTTGATGCCTTCCAGAGAATCTCTAAAGAACTCACCCAGTCCATCTGCCTGAGGATCGAGCAGGAACTAAGCAACATCCACAAGAGACGTGAGTGTTACCGCTGTTATCCTCTATGCAGATGATAGCATGTTTTCACCATCTTTCTGCAGTAATTGATTTTTGGGATTTTTGGCTACTAGAGGGCAGAAAAACCAGTCAGACACACAGCCTGAGTACTGGAGCTACATTTCTGTTTCTGGGTCTTTATTTATTGTTTATTTGACAGGGATGATACATACAACATTGCCATGGCAAATGTGGAAACTGCAATGTATATAAAACATCTAGCTTAGGTGAATTTGCAGTCCTTGTTCCTGGTCAAGCTTTTAAAAATTTTCCTAGATGCTTAATTTTCTTTACCAACCTATGTGTAAATAATAGAAATTTCAAAATTCTTAGCAATTAGCTGCGTTATTCCTTACAAACAGGATTTTAGTGCATTTCAATAAGTTAATAATTTGCTAGCTAATAATATCCATATATCTTAATACGAAATGATGAAAGTATGGAGTTGCCTTTAACCTAATAATTTTTTGCTGTTATTATATAACAGTAAACGATAGGTGTTGTGTTCATGATTGTCGTATTTTATTTAAAAGTGTTCTGCTTTAAGGCCGTTTTACACCAGTGTAGTACAAGTTTGCAGTGCTGCTTTCCGTGTGGATAATCTGCACAGAAAGTCTAGTGCGGATTTCCCGCTTTTTACTATCCCAGTTGCAATAAAAATTCCCTGTGTAGCCTATAACATTAAACTAAATCTAACACCTCCATCTTACCTTCTCTGTACCAGCGTTGCTTCCACGAACATCATAGCATCAAAATATTTCAGTTCCTTCTTTTTCATCCTCCTGCATTTTTACGAAATGTTTCCTGATGTTCCTCCAGTGTTTTCCCCTCAGCAACTCGAAACCAAATGTGCAAGATGAGAATCACAAACATAGCTAGCATTCCACACATACTGTTACATGCAAACACAAAATAACACGTTTAAAATACATTCACATATCGTTAGTTTAAAAAAATTAAACAAAGGAGACCATCGATGCTCAGATGGTTAAAGTCAAATGTATTAAAGTCCAACAACACAGTTGAAAAGCTAATAACTGTGTTAGCAAACAGACACATTCATTACCACTATTTTGGCTACCTTGCTATCTAGCTAGCAAACTAACATCGCTAGCATTATGAGAGGAGTTGTATATCTGCTAAAACTAACCATTAACAGATAAATTACCACTTTCCTATCCAATCTCCTGTGTGATTGTTGACCAGATTTGCTCTTTGGCTTCAACATTCATATAATTCTGTCTGTTTTTCCTGTAAAATTGCATGCTGAGACACCAAGTTAATTAATTTCTGGGCTTCTTATTGGTCAAATGCTGCTTTCCGTAGATGGAGGTCCATAGCAGCAGCTATGGATGCTTCCAGATTCTTTTCCCCTGCACAAAGGTTTTGCAGCAGTGTCTAAGATTCCATTGCAACCCATGGAATTATAATTCTAAGAAACATCAGTGTGGACAACCAGCGTGTAACTCCACTAGCCTTCATGCTGAAGACTCAGCTATTTAACTTGAAATACAGCAGATTTTTCATTTAAGTGCATACTATCCTTTTTAACATTTGCAGAGATCAAACTAACACTTAAATAACATAAGTAGAACTCCCCTGCTCTTTGTCGAGCAGAACACAGAATTTTACCAATACTCATCCATGTGCATACAATTACTTTCATGTCGGTTTTCCAAATGTGTCGTTTTAGGCTAAATTGTCTCTTGCCACAATGTGTTAAACACATGTCCACCTTTTGATCTCTCAAGGGCAGGGAGAGTTCCTGCATGTGGAAATATTAGAACTGGGTCAAACTGTGGTTGCAGACATTTGTTTAAACCCAGATGAGTCAGTGTGACCACATCAGGACAAACGGCATGTCAGGTGCACTGTCCATCACGAAGCTGTAAACAAATCTGACTTTGCAATGCATTCTTAACTGGCTAAACTTGCCCGGCATTTGTTGTGTTGAAATAGTTAGCCATCCCTGACCATCTGGTAGTCGTATCAAGTTTAAACAAACAGCATGACTTACTCACAAATAGTGTTTCGCCCAGCTCTCACAACAGAACGCCAAATATTAATCACTCAGAGCGCTGTCAGCCTCCTGTATGACTCACAGGCTTTGATTTCTGATTATATAATCCTTATATAATAATGAATCGGAGCGTACGGGAGCTGGAATGAGGAGTTTGGTCACAGCTTCCATTCTTTGTAATGGCTGACTGAACTCTGCCACAGTGGGGCGTTTTAGAACACCGCCCTCCTCATGCTATGTGACTGATGAGGCTGTCAAACAGACGGTCCGTTGTGTTTCTTTACTGTATGACATGGAGGTCAAACCTTCTACCCCTCCATTCCTTCATTTCCTGTTGTTTCCTTCTTGGCACAATCCTCACTTTTTTAACCATAGGTGAGGTGAATTCACATAAATAAGTGTTTGCCTTTAAGGGGCACGCCACCAGTTTACACATCAAATTCTGTTTTTTGTCTTTGTCTTTTGCCTACTCATCATGTGTAAAAACAGCTGCGAAAGGCTTTTTTTTTTTTGGCTGTGGAGGGAGATGTGAAACTGACCTTTATGACATCACAGGGGTTACTTCCTGTTTGACCTGAAGATGAAAACTAAAGCCATTCCGAGAACTTTTTAATGAATTCTGCCCCCCCTGCCAACTTCTAGAAATGACTTTAGTTTTCAAATTTATAGACTCGCTAAACGTTTCTTTTAATTATTTGCTTTCTACCTTCTCCAGGTTTAATTCCACCAAAGTCCTTGTCCTTCTCTGAGGTTGGACCCAGAAGCTTCCGGGCCACATGGGACATCGACTCCACCAATGTAGAGTCATATTTGGTTCAGTTCAAGCCGGCCGATGATGCAGATGGGCACCTTGTGTCCATTTCTGTACCTGGAGACTCTCACGCCACCCTCCTCCCCCACCTCAACCCGCTCACCCGCTATGAGGTCAACATTTCCTCTCAGTACGACAAAGGCGACAGCTTCCCTCTGACCGGCTATGAGACCACCCTAGAAGGTCAGCTGGTTATTTTATTTAGAATGATACGCAACACCTCACAATGCAAATATACTGCATGTTAGACATGTAATGGTACTTATTTAATTTTCTGTTTGATCAGAAGAAATGCGGTGGTAGCAGTAAATTTGTCTGAAAATATTTAAAAAATTGTTAGGGTTAGGGATTAGAATGTCACCGTTAATAACATGTTAATTTAAACCACTTTATATACAGCATACTACCACTCAAAAGTTTAGAATCATTTGTCATTTTAGTAGATCTTGCTATTTTATTCAATAATACTGTTTTTTAAATTATACAAAACAAACACCAAAATGTGTTTTAAAGTGTTTGAAATGACTTAGTATTTCAAATATTTGGAGGGAAAAAAGTTTTGAAATGATAAATAACAGTATTTTAGTGATTTCTCATCAAAGTTTCCACCATGAAATTTAATCTCTGTTATGTAAATCTGAGGCATCAGTTTGTAGAGCGTCAGGGAATAATCTAGAATTTCCTAATAATCTCTGGAACCACATACAGCTTCTCTACATGAATCTGGAACCATCTACAACTCATGTCAGGATTCTGGACAGTTTAAATAACATGTCTTCATTTTTTACAGCTCCTTGCTAATTATTTAAACTTGTAGGTGCAAAATACTAACAGACATACAGAATCATTTTATACATACATAGACACTAAACTAGTTTTAGATGACTGGAAACATTGATTCTATGTGAAAATCACGAGTGATTCCACACTTTTGAGCGGTCGTGTAACATAATGCAACTAAAACAACAGAATAAATGTCAGACAAAAAGAAAATAATGAAAATAAAATAGGATAAAACACTAAAATGTCATGTTATGTGAGCATATAATACACAGTGTCGTGAAAAGGGACAAATGAAATAAGAAATGAATAAACTAATGTTTCAGAACAAGGCCCGGTGCGCAACTTGAGAGTATCCGAAGAGATGACAGAGAGTTTCCGGGTGTCATGGCAACCAGCTCCAGGGGACGTCATTCGCTACCGGCTGACCTATGAGCCCGTTGGTGATGAGAGCTCAAGGATGGAAACGAACACCGTCGGCGCCGAGACGACGATCGTCCTCCGGGAACTTCAGCCTCAGACTACCTACCGCGTCACGGTGAGCGCTGAGTACCGGTCCGGCCCCGGAGCAGCCATGCAGATTGATGGAACCACCAAAGAAGGTGAGCATGGCTTTAAGGCAGCAACATTTTTATTGGAAAGTAGGAAGAGATGAGCGCTGCTGGGCATGGGAAATGTTCGAGGTAGAAGAAGAAGAATGTCATTTTGGAAATATGTGTGTTGTTGTTGCATCACCAGGACTTAGTGAGATGTGGAATGCATGACTTGTGATCTCCACCAATGTCTGAAGCTGCACATGGAATTATATATACAAGATGAAATCAGACTGCTTCACTTTTAATGGAGCTAGGCTAGCTATTTCCCCCTGCATCCAGTCTTTGAGCTAAGCTAGGGCTAACATCAAGAAGCTGTCGCTGTACTGAGACGAAACTCATATCCATTTTCCCCACTAACTCCTGATACGACCATAAACAAACATATTTCCCATAAAAATGTTATTACTTGAGTGCTTTGCTCCAAAAACAGAATACTGCCAAAAAAATTTGCATTAAAATCCATAAATCTGAGTAGCTGGTGAAGTAATCTTTGATTCACTGATCCACAGCAGAGGTCTGCAGAGACATTACGCTCATTTTCTTTGTGCTGTGGGACAGTTAAAGCACCTTTAAACATGACCTGATGAAAACGTTGATCTCAAACTGTTCCTGGCTCTTTCTTGCTTTGTTAAAAACCGCAATGGAAATAAAGTTAGCAGCTCGGCAACTCTTTGAAGTCATCAAATCAAACAGCATCTAGCTTGTGCTTTTATTCTGAAAGAGGCTCAGAGGTCCAGGAGTCCACACATTTTTGACTCCAGTGGGAAGTGAACTCGTGACCTTTGCAGTGTTGGTGTTCCTGCCTCCTGTAGAGCTTCTGCTCCTGCTCAGATCAGTTCAGCTCCTCACTGAGATCGGAATGAAAAACAGAAGGAAGCAGCTGGGAAGAAGAAGTGGATCAGCAGGGTGTGTAGGCTTGTGCGTGACTGCAGTATGTGGGATCCTAATTGACCTGAAAGCATGGGAAGTTTTAATCTTCAGTGTTGGGAATTCTTATTTGTTCTCGTTCATTTTTCATTCCAAACTCTGCAGACTTGGTGATAAGAGGTTGTTCACAGTGTCCGTTGAACATCCTCGTATCCCCAACTTTGGGGATTTTCATGATTGATGTATTAAATGTACCAAATACATGGTAATGCATCAATATTTTAACACTCTGAGAGGAACCATTCTTCACTGTCAGCACGTTTACACGCTAAACTCCCAAATTTTTTTTTTTTTTTGCCTGTATACTTGACACTAAGGCAATAATGTACATGTGGACAGAATTAATAGGGTTCCACATTGGCTGAATATACAGGAGATGTGTAAATGTGCTGTGACGATGAGGTAATGCAGGTAGAGGTGGTGCAGAAAATGTGACATCGATTGCGCTGAGGCAGCCGGCAGAGGCGGCCGCATTTAAAGGTCGTGCATCGCACTTGAAATTTGAAAGAACTATAGCACAGCGCCCGTTCAAAACGTCCGTGTTCAGACCGGGTCAAACTTTATGGTGTGTGCCGCAGTTTGCTATAATTTAGTTCTGCATATCCTCGAGCTAGCTTTGCTGTACGGGGTCGGGTTGAGACCGTGACACTGGACCGGAGCGTATCCTGCCACACGGACTACTTTTTACCAGCACAGCTCAATTTGAGAACCGCTCATCCAAACAACTTCACACGTGACACTGCATGTCCTTGGGTCCTGATCAATAAACCTGCTGAATATCAGCTTCATACATGACGGGTTCTAGAGATGTTGGTGCCACAGACAGACAGAGATTCTGTCTTTATAGTTAGATGCGTGGTGTGTGTGCAGAGGTGTGGTGGTGTGTCATAGGTGGTAAATGTTCATTCTCTTCCAGAACATAAATTTACGCTTTCACCTGTGCACTGTTATTGCATGCAAAAGTTATCAAAAGGTGCCAACACAAGACCAATAAACAGAAATTTTAATTAATTGTTACGTTTTTTAAAATGTTTTACAAAATAATTCCTATGAGGTAACAGTGTGGTAATTTTGTGCAAAGAGTCAGTACATATTGCAAATTTTACCTTGAAGGCTTTTGGAAAAGTGCACAATTTAAGACTAACAAAGGACAGAAAAATATCCAGTTTGTAAGATGTAACTTAAATTTGTTAGGCTGCTTTAAACTGGACTCTGACTAATTAAATGCTAAATAAGATGGAGGAAACTTAGGGATATGAAGAGCGATCTTTACAAGTACTTCAGAAGAAGTCTGCATATTCTGAAACACTGCTAAACAGCAAGTTAAGAACTGTGAAGTTGGTGCTGCACGATAAATTAGATCCTTGTGTTTTAATCATCCATTTTAGATCCTCAGTGAAGCTCGCGGGTTAAGGATTGACAGAAGTCAGGGGTTTTCTGTTCCCCGAGTGTCGTCTTAAGGCAGAGCTTTTCAGGTTTGGTGTCGTTTCATTGCGTTTTGCTTGGGAGGAAGTAATGCCTTAAAGACGACAATCAGGGAACAAAAGACATTTTGTATGTAAATGCCACACACCGTATACCTGCGTATATGCAACACTTCTCTGACTGATACACATTTCTGACTATTTTTAGCAGGTATACAGTAAATCGACCTTTTTAGAGATAGGTAGGTATAGACACCACTACACCTCTGTGTGCATGTAACATAAATGTGCCTTGATTGACGATTAGCCAAGAGAAGAAGCATGGAGGAAGGGAAAGTATGAAGAAGGGGAGAGAGAGAGAGAGAGAGGTACAGAAAAATAACGGCTTTGACACTTTGACAAGTGACTGGCAGAGGAAGTGGGATGATTCAGCCATGAGGCATTCTAAAGACTGACAAATGGCTGCCAGTTCCTACTGGAGGTAGCCCGTACGCTAGTGTCCGAGGAACATTCCTCATGAAGCTGAACAGTCTACGTGACCGATATCTGAAGGCTAGAAAGAACACCAACCCAAAACGTGAGGGGTGTGGAGGAAAACGGTCCTCCTACACCGGGTGGTTTGTTTCGTAGAAGTCTACTTGTCCACGCATGCGTCGCGTCCATGCTGAGCAGATACCAGCGTTTCTCTGATTATAACTATTATTATTAATTATAAATCAATCTACAATCACATAATCTAGGACTTGGAATAAACTTGTTCTGATTTATCCTGATTTCAGACTAATTATGGTGTTTGCAAGATGTTTGTTAAAATTGATTTATTGCTTTGATCCAAGTACAATCAGAGTTTTACAGTGTAAAAGTACTCAGTGAGTACTTTTGATTATTGCTTCTGTATTGTGGTGTTAGTTCTTTGAGTTCAGCGAATGATTTGAGTACTCCTTCCACTCTTGAAGGGATCCAGAGAAAAGTGCAGCAGAAGTGGTTTTCTGCTTTTCAGCCGCCGCTGACGCTTAGCGACCTTGAGCCAAAATGCAAAGGACGCAGATGGAAATAAAGCTGAATACACTTGTTTTTACCATGGCAACAGTCTTCCTCACTGACGGGCCTGCTGCTCGCCTCCTGCTTCTTGCAGCTGTTTGTCTTCGAAGGTGAATTTGTGTAGTTTGTGTGGAGTTTGTAACGAGTGGCAGGATTTCCTCCGCTCGCACCTCTTTGACGCGAAACACCCAGCTGCCTCTCAGATGATTTTAGTGTGGCTTACAATATTGTTCCCATTACAATGTTTACTGTGCCATGACTTTATCTTAGAACTATGAATTGATGCAATGCCTTGAGGTTTTGCATGAATTGCCCTTTGCTTGCAGTCTTTCCACTAAGTCTTGTGTTGGGACGAAACCACATAATTCATGGTTACAGCCACCGAGAATCATGTTGCACTGCTGCTTTTTCTGCTTTTCTGGACAGATTTTATGGATAAAGAAAAGAAGGGCGATAAGTTCCTTTTAGTCCATCACATCTTTTTAGTTATAACTTAGTTTTGGGTCCAGACAACTTTCATTAGCACACACACACACACACGCACACACACATACATGAATTTCTATTTGAATCATCATTTTATTTCAACTTTTATTTATCAGAGGGTAATTGTGTGAGCGTGCCCAACTTCACATTTATCACTTACCATATATACTGGAGTATAAGCCGATCTCGTGTATAAGCCGACCCCCTGATTTTGTTCCATCAATTTATTAGTTTATCAAATTACCTGTTTTTCTGGGTATTGTCATAGTATTCCTGTGNTGTTCCATCAATTTATTAGTTTATCAAATTACCTGTTTTTCTGGGTATTGTCATAGTATTCCTGTGGTTTTCTGGAAATAATCCACATACCGGTAAACATGATATTTATTTCAGCAGCTGATTACCGTAACTGACCAATCACAACAGGGCTTACTGGCCGCCGCAAAATGTGCTGATAAGATGTTTTATCAGGAAATATCTCATTCTAAGGTATGATTTAAACTATTTTCCATGGGTAGTGGTAATGGTAGTATTTCCACACCTGGAAATTTCCTTCTCTGGGATCAAATTTGAATTTCTCCTGTATAAGCCGACCCCTGATTTACTTTGTGAAGTTTGGTAATAAAAACTTGGCTTATACTGGAGTATATACGGTAAGCGTTTTCACACCTATGTGGTTTAGTCCAGTTCAATGGGGCTCAGGTTCATTTTTCCACTTGGTAGAGTTTTCTTTGGTCTAAACACAGCAACCATACATATGTCACTGAAGGATGCAGTATCCTTCATCCAACCTGGCTCATCTGACTTGGTTGAAGACCTCGTCATGAGGTCAGCATGCCCACACAGGGATGAAAAGCCACCCTCTGGGGGGNGGGGGGGGGGGGGGGGTGGTATGTTTGTCTTTGTAATGACAATGAATTAATCATGGAAACAGGGATAACATTCATTTTTGGAGAAGGGAGCCATTATTAATGAGATAGCAGGTGTTAATAAAATAGTTTCACTTTCAGGTTTTTCTGTGGACAATTTGAAAAAACAAAAAAACAACAAGAAAGCTCGAGAGAGAAGTCAGACCCTTCCCTCTTTTCACACCTCAACACACCCGGCCTGTCCCTGCTTGAAGCGAGCATGCCTGATGGAATGGCAGAGTTGGAGAGTTATAAATATTTTTGGATCGCCAAATTGACTCCTGTGGAAACAGGGTTTTTGTTACCTTCCAACTCTCAGCACACGTGTTGGAGGAAGCATACTGCAGCTCTTAACGGGCTCTGAAGCTGTTAGTTTGTGGTGTGAACATGATCTGAATCAGTTCTGAACCAGCTACAAGACGATCTACTGCTCTATTGATCTATTGATTGATCTAGAAGCAGAGATAGCTCGATGTATGTATGGTTAATGTTAAGTAAACTACATCTTAGAGTGGCAAATTCAGTGCTTTAATAATATGGTTACAATTAACGATTGTGTTCAGGTTAGCGTGTGCTTGTATATTATCAGCATTTTGCTCCATTCTCCTGTTCAGTGTCTGAAGGCAGCATGTCTTCTTCACATCATGTGAAGCAGCATGTGGTTTTCCACACCACGTCTTGAAGTTGGCTTGAAGACAGCAGAGTTTTGCTGTCATAGTTTTCTAGTATGGACCAAATGATGACTATGCCTAGGAAAGAATCCCAGTTCCGTCTTTGTTCCATGTTGTTTAGTTGTCCCAGAACAATAACCTTCTGCCTATTTTGGTTTTCTTGTTGCACTCCCCCACACACGCATGACCGTTTTGGTTTGCCTGGAATTTCCTTAAAACAAAATCTGAAAATGTCATTAAACTAATTCACAATCTGGTAGCAGCCCAGTATAAAAACAGTTTTCTGCTGTCAGCCAATTAAGGACTCAGTCAGGACCCTTGGTGAAGTTTCATCCAATCAGGAGTTTGAACCATAATCAATGATTCCCAGCAAACAGGCGTGTTTTAGTTCATATTTCCATTCATGTTCAGTCAATTCATACCTCACAGAATATTTGCAAATCCAATTTTTCTGGAAGGTATTTGCATTTTTACATCAACCTCGTGGTCTTTTTTTTTTTTTTTTTTTTNTTTTTTTTTTTTTTTTTTTGCAGCTCATTACTGCCACCAGCTGTCACTATGTGGCATTGTGACATCCAGCTTTCCTCCCTCTCATTTGGTTGACATGTTAGTTAACATACAGCCCTGAAAGCCAAAGCTTGACATTATTTCCATGTCAATCCTGTTAAGCAGCTTTAACCTGCTGATCTGCCAAGATTATCAGATTAAATAATTTTTGTTATGACTGTATGGCTCAACAACCTCAAGCTAATATTTGAGGTTTTGCTGTAATTGCTGTGAGTAAAATAAATCAACAGAAAGGTTCTTTAAACAAACATGTAATCCATGTCCATGTTTAAATATGCCTTTCATTTACTATGGCACAACGGTGAGGCTTCAAAGGTCAGACTTATTAGTGCTGAATAGTAGTAATAAACACTGAAGGAAGGGCAAAGAGAAGAAAGATGAGAGAAAACAAAGAGAGAAGGAAGCAGAAAAAGTAGAGAGGAGAAGTTTGGTTTATCCATACAACTTCCAATGCTGTTAAGCACAATGTCCTAATTCAAAAAAGTGTTTCTAATATTTTGTCCACTCCTGTTTAATGGGGATGTTCTCATCAGGTTCCAATACGAGTCCTTAAGTCATCTCTGATATTCTCATCTGACTGTTTCCGACATGACACTGTTTCACAGAACAACTTAAGGTGACAGAATCTACAAAAAAACAAGTTTTCCATAGCCTAGAGGTGGGCGATGCAGCTTAAAATATATTCATATATTCATGTTTGAAGGTATTTTTTTCAATAATGACCCTGTTGAAAAAACCAGCATAGACCAGCATGATTTTTCATGCTGGTCTATGCTGGTGTATGCTGGTTAGTGCTGGTTTAGCTGGTGACTAGCACTGCAATGCTGGTCACCAGCATGGTGCTGCTGGATATGCTGGTCTCCAGTATATCCAGCATACCAGCTTCAAAACACAGCATATGTTGGTCTTCATGCTGGTGACCAGCTAAGCATGCTGGTTTTTCCAGCAGGGCGAACAAAGCAACACTGAACAATGTTGTCACGGTAACTGTAATAACACAAGTAAAAATGAATAAATGTAAAAATAGACACAGTAGAAGTAAAAGTATAAATAAGTAAATCCTGTAATATTTAAAAACTCAAGTTAAGTTTACCTTCGTTAGTGTGTAAAACATAAATACCGTCAGCAAAGAAAATGAGCTGAAGGTCATGTGTAAAGGAAAAGCAAGTGAAAAATATAAAGCTAAAATAAAACACTGAGAAAAAATACAGTTAAAACTTAGAAATAAAGTGAGTTTGAACTTTTAGTGTAAATGTAATCAGCAGTTAAGGAGAAGAACTCACCTGAAGTAGCGGCTAAGCTAACACTGTTCACACATCGCCGTCTCTGAAAATATTTCCTTGTCGGGATGTCTTGGGTCAAGCTTTTTTAAAAGTCTCTTAAAGCTTCTTTCTCTACTGTTTGGACTGGCGTCAAATCTTCAGTGAGACATAAAGTCACCGCTTTGCTAACTTCACGCCACCGTTAGCTTATTCTGTTGCAGCTAGGCTAATGCTCCAGCTATGATTGACTGACTCAGCATCACTTCCTGCTTGTTTTGCATCTCAAATCAGCTGATTGGCTCTCCTCCTCATGATTCTCTTGGTGTTCACTGAGAAATGTGGAGAAATTGTTAACACCTTTAGCCTTGTAGCTGAACTATTACCAAACAACAGATTTTGAGGAACAAATTCATCAGGTTCTGACCTGCTACTCTCATGCATGCTTGTTTAATTTCTTCTTCTTGGACATGTTATGAAAATGTATGAATACGTCATGTGGCAATATTGTTTTTATCATTTAAAAATGATCTTGAATGATATGATATGACACAGTCCTGCTGTACTGGCACTTATACAATAAGCTATGCAGTTTTATTCTCCTTGATTAGCTCCTCCTCCATGTAATAAACCGATCTCAGTGAACTAAATATTCCTATCAATCTAATCCAAAATTGTCAAACTACACTTGTAGGTGGTTATTCCATGATCTATCGATGTAACCACCTACAAGTGCTCTTTGACAACTTTTGTATCTGGATCAATTTGGAGAACCTGTTGTTTCTTATGACAAATAGAGATGAAAAGAGGAAGTTTTATCTAGACTTGACCCTCAACAGGACAAACAGGTTTAGGAAATGGATGGATGGATGTTCAACCTGTGCATGAATTTTGTGCTCGTTTATTCAAACCACCTGTGTTGGACCAGTTGGTCACATTTAATGGGTTGGGCATTCATGCTTTACTCGCGCCACAGTGTTATTCTGTGGGTTTAAAAGTGAAAATACCACAGCAGTAATGGTTTTCACTTCCACCTGCAGTCCAGGTTGGTCTCCAGGTAACGGTGGACCAGCAGAGCAAGTGAACAGGACATACAGGACCTACCTGAATGTAACGGCTGAGTGAAGAGCTGGAAACACTGACTCATTCTGCCTTTTTTTCTGTCTTTCTCTCTGTTTGTCTCCTTTTGTTGTTTTTTTGTTCTCTCTCTCTCTCTCTCTCTATTTGTCTCATATTCCTTTCCTTTTAAGTTTCCCTATGATCTTTGTCTTTGCACGTCTTTTTATACTCTGATTCTCTCTCTCTCTCTCTCTCTCTCTTTCTCTCTCTCATCTCTTCACCAACCCTCCCTTGAACTCTTTCTCTCTCTTCCACTCGCTTGTGTGTCTTTCTTCTTGTCTCCTTTTCAAGGCTTTTTATGCATTTAGATCCTTTCAAGACAGAAAGGGGGGAAGGAAAAAGAAAGGAATATCAAAAACAGGGAAAGAAATAAAAGAAAAAGAGAGAAGAACAAACGAATTGCAGAAGGAAGGAAAGAGATACAGAAGAAAAGAAGGACGAAATTAAGGAATGAAAGGAGAGAACAAAGAAAGATAAGAGAAAAATTAGGAAGAAAAGAATGGAAATGGAGAAGAAAAGAAGGAATGAAGGCAAAATTTGGATGAAAACTATCATTTGATATAAAATCTAAACCCACAAATTAACTGCAGCCATCAGATTAATGTTGTGGATTAAAAAAATGCAGCAGAAGTTTCCAGAATGAACCAGTATCTTAAACCCTGTACCCAGTAAAAGTCCTCCTCTGGTATTGGCTCGCAGCAGAGGGATCTGGCGGGTGNTAAACCCTGTACCCAGTAAAAGTCCTCCTCTGGTATTGGCTCGCAGCAGAGGGATCTGGCGGGTGATTGGTCGTTACTTGGAGTGGAAAGTGATACTGAACCAAACCCACATTAAACAGAGTGAGCTCACTCTTTGTATCGTTAAAAACTCTTTTTCTGCACAGTAAGTCGTCACGTTGAGCTTCACGGAGGCTCGTTTAGAAAAAAGATTCCATTTATGAGCCAATGAGAGCTAAAATGGAAAAGTGTCCTTCATGCCAGAATCAGCAGGTTATGACGTTTTCTGTGATACATCAAAGCTTTTGAGGTCTTTGGTCAATCTACTGTATAAATGCTACGGAGACTCTTTGTTTGAATTCTTTCCTAATCCGTGCAAACATCGGCACGGTGGATTCTGGGATAAAGTCACATGACGTTTGTATAAATGAGACCCATCACGTAAACCTGTCCACTGCTGATTTATAAAGGAGCTCCAAGCTTTTGGCTTTTTCACAGAGTCCTTCACTTTACCGTTCCCTGGAAGAACCCCAAAAAGTTGACATTAGCCAGGATATCCTGGTTGTAGGACGGACATAGGAGGACATTGCTGTGGGATGGAAAAGCTTTCACAACTTCAGAAAGAGAACTTTTGAGGAAATAACGGAAGACAAATGAGTTTCCTGATTGATGAGAGGTCATTTGGGAAATTGTACATTCTATTTCCTCCGCCATAGAGATTATGCAGGATTTCTGAAAAGTAACAGATTTTGGTGAATTTTGTCAATAGGTGGAACTCAGATGAGTGAAGATTTTTTTTCTTTAGATTTTGAGGCAGATCTGAATTCAGATACAGGTTTAACTTGAACATTGCCAGGTCAGTCATTTGTTGCTCTGTCTCATTAACAGTTTTTACATATTTTAAAGTTATGGATATAGATTTAGAAGAAGATGATTTCACAATATGATATGGCACTACTTCCACACTGACCTCCACAGTGAACTCTTCCTTCCCAACCTTCTTACGGATTATGCTCAGCGAACATCAGATTATTTGTATATGAGCACAATTCTTAGGACACCAGACTGTGTGGCATTGTAGCTTTCAATAGCTTTCGCGTCCGTTTCCATGTAGTTTTATGCAGACTGACTTCATCCTGATCAGCATTAATGTTGCCAGATTTGGGTTTGCTCCCCATCTGGGCCACCCAAACAAAAATGTAGCTGCTCATTGCACTTCAAGGTGCTTTAGATCCAATCAACCACCAAATGGTGGATGATAAATGGAACATGTGCAGTAGCCAAGTTTACACAAAGTAAGGAGCCAGGAGACTTTCCACTGTGACTGTGATTCTGTCAGCAGCAGGGAGTCCCAGATGGAGTCCTGCTCCCCTTTTGGCAATGAGTCAGAACACGAAAGATTCGAGCTGCTTACAGACACAGTCTGGAGATCTTTAAGGAAATATACAGTCAGCGGATCTGACCAGGACATTTCAGCATGTGACACTTACGACTAAAGATGACTAAAGTTTCTCTGAAGTACTTCAAGCATCATTTGTCAGCCATGACACGAGCTTCCTCCAGCATTTCCTGAACGCTCAGAGTACCCAAAACCCTAACCCTGCTCTGCAGAAGGAGCTAAAAATGGTTCAGGAAATGTAGTTTTGGTGCCAAAATGGGTCCTGGTTCCTTGGTGGAAATCAAAAGAAAGTTTCTGCGTTCTTGAGAAAGCAGATAGCTGAGACAGAAAAATAGATACTGTTGATATCTAAGAGAGTCATGGAGAGACGTGAAGACATACTGAAGTGCAGTGAATTTTCTGTGGTTTTGTAGAGTTTTTCTGTGTGATGAACTGTGGAAAAATGGGTTTGAGCACATTTCAGATATTCCATGTTCCATCTGATGTCTGTCTGTGGCTGTTGTTGCTGAAAAGCCTCCACGCCAGCTTCCAGCTCAGAGAGGGCAGATAAAAAATGTCGGTGCTGGATTGTTTCCAGCTCTTAACTGACAGCATCTCCTTGCACGAACCCAACGACACGTGTTCAGTGACAGACAAAAACAAATAAACTCATTAACGAAGCTAATTAGAAGACCTCTGGGCATGGAAGGGCTGTGAGGAAGCCATATTAAGTTTGACGTCTTATTTTTGGCATCTGAGTCAGACATACTTCAAATCAAAGCTTGATATGCTGATCTGGGAAATTAAAAGCACATTAAAGGCGATCTGAAATCTTCCAAGAATTTCTTGAGGATATTTGAATAGAATGAAACAGAATGGAATGGAACAAATTCAGCTTCTGCTGCCAAAGCTTTCTTGGTATATGGACCAAATAATAACTATACAGTAGTACAGTTGATTTTTGACCATTGACCAGACATTTCTGATCAATGAGCAGAGTGAGCGTTCTTATGTTTGTTGATAGATTCCGGATTGTTTGAAATTTTTCAGTGTGAATCCAAAGTAAAAACTAATTTGGTGATTCAGAGCAGAACAAACAGACGGCAGCTTTGTAAACCACCTCAGCAACATTAGATGATTACTCATAGAATTTTGTTGAAGTTTAGGACTGAAATGGCAAATAGTAAAACAAAATTTAGAAAAGAGAGAAACGTTTTGCTTCCAAGTATTTCACAGCTTTACAAAAGACTAACCATTACATTTATTATGATGAATTAAACTAACGAACTCATTAAAGTAAAAATAGAAACAAGTTTGACAGTCTTTGAAAAGGGAAGAACCATAATACTGAGCTAATGAAGGAAAGAGATTTAAGGCCAGAGTACGCTTCATCTGACTTGGCCTTTTTTTTTTTTTTTTTNTTTTTTTTTTTTTTTTGGCTTGGTTAGAGACTTCATCAACAGGTAAAATTCCCACTGGAAGGTTGATTAAAAAGCCACAAAAGCCTGTAGAGGGGAGGATAACAGGAATTTTGTGTCTTCTGTGTGTTTTTATGATCTCCACTCGATTATGAATGGAGATATAAACGGGGATAACGGGGCACAGTTTCACTTTCACGTCTCTCGGCCCAGCTCGAACAGTGACAGAGAGGAAAAGGAGTTTGAGACAGAATTTAAAACCTCCCCACTTTTACACGTCGCCACACCTGGCCGGTGGGCGTGGCTAACGACCAGTGGAATCAGAGAATTACAAATTTGCCGGACACAGACCTCCCTGATTTGACTTTCGGAAAGGGGGTTTCCACTACCTTCAGGCTGTCCGATAGGCATGTTGAAGGAAGCATAACACGGCCTTTATTTTTCCTCGTGTTCCGGTTGGCTGAATGTCTTTCTCTTTGTTATTTCTCCTTTCTCTAACGAAGCAGAAATACTTTAAAACAAGGAAAAGCTCTTCATACGTGTTCTTTAGTCCTCTGTGGCTTTACGTCTGGTGAGCTGTTCACTGTCCACTCAATGGCCTTTTAATAGTTTCCATGTTAAAAAATAATCCCGTCTGCCAGCACAGACAAAAGGCTCCTTTGTTTTAGGGCACAGATGGACTAAAAACATGCTGGACAGAAACATATGAACCTGTATGACCTTAAACTATGTAAAATTGCTCAACACAGATGAGTTTTGAACCATTGTAGAGAACTGGGAGAAAATTGGGGTAGTTAGGGGCGCTATTGCATGCCTAAACAATAGCAGAGAGTACATTTTTAATTAAGAAATCTTATTTTCTCTTTCTTTCTGGTGCAAAATCCACTATATTAAATAACAAGCAGTTAATTTACTTTTATTATTTTCAGTAAAATATGGTACCTTATTATGTTTGATTAAGGCGTATTATTTTATCTTTTCCAATTGTCAACATAAAATACCTTTTTTTTAAAAGAACAAAAAGTTTTAAATTAAATTTCACCAAGCTTTTATGACTAGCAAGCCAATTTCCAGCTGAAATTTTCCTTTATTGATGCCGTTTGCATCCAATTTTGAATTTTTTTCCCCAGTTTTTTAACCCTTAAGTCATTTTTGACACATTGTTCGCTGACATTTAGGAACTTTATTTTATTTTCTAGAATCTTACAGACTCAAGTAGAAAATTAACAACCTTTTATAATTGATTTTATACTTTTTGCTAAATTCTTTTAGATTGGATTTTTTTTTTAAATTACTGAGAAATTCCAAATTTTTTTAATATTACTTTTATTTTACAGATAGGTTTTCCTTCGGTTTCTCTTCTTGGCAATGTTTCATAACTGTCCTGTTATAACAGAAATTCCTATAAATGCTTTTCCTGTTGCTTCCAGAGGTGGGACCTCCTAAAAACCTGGTCACCAGTGACGTGACCGACACCAGCTTTGCGGCATCCTGGACAGCGGCTCCTGGGAATGTGAAGATGTACCGCATCCGATGGAAATCCCTGTTCTCTGAGGAGGCTGGAGAGAAAAGTGTCCCTGGAGACATAACCAGCACAGTGCTGGACGGTCTGACTCTAGAGACCCTGTACCAGGTCTCTGTAATTGCTGCTTATGGCTACAGAGACAGCGAGCCACTCATAGGACAGGAAACCACTGATGGTAAGCAGATTTACCTGTCTTCCTGAGGCGATACTACCTTAAGTTCTTATACTGTAAAGAAAACCAGGATACAGGCTGTTATTAGAGGTTCTCATTCTTCTCTGAACCTATATTTGATCACATTATAACAAGTGTCCTGGTTTTCTGTTGTTTTGCTTTTTTATTTATTTATTTTTTGCTGTTAATACCAACTCGGCACTTCTTTTATCTATTTCACAATTAAAGCCTTTCCGTGGTTCAGAGGGAAGGATACCATCTCTTTCCTGCAGGGCTTTTATTGTGAAATATGTGCAGGAAGTGTTGCGTATTTTGAGGGTGTTTTTGTAAAAAATATTTGGCAAAGTAATCAGAGTAAACAGAAAGGTGTGTTTTTAGCTGCTGTTTAGGGGTAGCTTTAAAAAATATACAGCTTTAAAAGAGTATCACGATATCTCAAGGTAGTGTTATGATGAGATTCATGATGACCTGTCATGAATATCAGTAAAAATGTTGTGTTGCTAATTTCAGAAGTAAAAATACTGCTGACTTTAATTGTAACATGTATACATGAAAGCAGGCAGCAGAGAGTTTCCTTTCAGTAAAAGTATAGATAACTAAATCCTGTAATATTTTAAGTTATAAATTAACTTGTGCTGCTCATCTTCATTATTGTATAAATCAGCAAATAAAATGAATGATGATGTCATCAGATCTGAGCTTTAGCAGGTTATGCTATTCCCTCCAGTCTAAAGAGCCTCTATGATGCTAAACTTAAATGCGTCAAATCCATCACAGCTTGTGGTTGTAGCGAAGAACTCAGCTGAAGTGAGTTAGCAGCTAAGCTAACACTGCTCATACATTGCCGGTAGAGCGTTTTTGAACAATATGTCCTTGTCAGGATGTTGTAGATGAAAAATCACCGCTTCGCCAAGTTCACCCCGCCGTTAGCGTTTTCTTTTTCTGTCACAGGAAGTACAGCTAGCTAACGCTCCAGCTTGGTTGACTGAGTCAGTGTCACTTCCTGCTAGTTTTGCTTCTCACATCAGCTGATTGGCTCTCCTCCTCACATGACTTCTGACTTGTTTTGTATTCAAACAAACAAAAAAATTTGTTTTGTTTCCACTTTTAGCTGTTAGCCCGTTAGCCTTGAAGCCAAACTATTTCTAAGCAACAGCCGTAGCTCCATTATAGGAACAAATTCAGGCATGCTTGCTTCTTCTTCTTGTGCACGATGTAAAATGTCATCAACACATCATCATGCCGCAATATCTATATTATGATATGACAAATATTTAACATACTACTGCAGTGCCCATTCAAAACGTGCCTGTTCAGAACAGGCCAGACTTTATGGTGTGTGCCACAGCCTGCCATAATTTAGTTCTGCACGTCCACATGAGCTAGCTTTGTTTGCTGTACGGGGTTGAATTCAGACTGTGCCACTGGACCAGGGCGTATGCCGCCACACCTGGAGCGTATCCTGCCACGTGGACTACTTTTTACCAGCACAGCTCAATTAGAGAACCGTTCATCCAAGAAACTTCACACGTGACGCTGCACGTCCGTGGGTCCTGAACAATAAACCTGCTGAATATCAGCTTCATTCAGTGCCGGATTCTAGAGATGTTGGTGCCACAGACAGAGATTCTGTCTTTATAGTTAGGTGAAAAATTAAACTGGTATTATTATGAATGATATGATATAGCACAGCCATAGTAGGTACACACCTTGGTACAATAAAGCCCTTTTCTGCAAATTTCTGTGTTAAAAGTATATTTAGGTTACAGAAGATACACATCTGATTTCATGAGGACTGGAAATGTACCTGTAATAGTAAATCTCTTGAGTACAAGAATGTACACCTTGTTGAAAACTTTAATTTTTCATTTCTAGATCTTATTTCTAACGTAAATTTTTTTTCTTCTCAGCATCCGCTGCAGGTAAAAAGCTGATTGTGTCGGACGAGACAGAGCGAACCATGAAAGTGAGGTGGACACCAGCACCAGGCAAGGTGGTCAACTACCGTCTGAAATATGTTCCCAGCTCCGGAGGCAGAGAAGTGGCCCTGAAGGTCCCTGGAACAACCACTTCCACTGTCATGAAGCGCCTGCAACCCATGACCAAGTACAACATCACCGTTCACCCCATCTACAAGCGCGGGGAAGGAAAAGCAAGGCAAGGAGTAGGAACAACATGTACGTTGGTCCATAATTCAACCCTACAGAGACAGAACACTGCTAAAACATGTCCGTCTTTACCAAATTTGCATGAAAGCAGATGATTCTCACCACAGTGGGCAGAAGTGCTGCGATTGACCCATCAAACTGAAAATTAAAAAAAAGAAGTTTTTATTCTGTTTGGGCGTTTTCACACCATTGTGTTTCCCCTCTCAGCACGCTGTAGTTGTGTGCTATCGCAACACAGCAATCACACCCGGATGTGGACCATAACAACCAGAGACCGTTCAGTTCAGATCCCAGCTGGAGCCGCTCATTTGTGATCTGAACACGATCCAGGCTGCTTCCAAACCAACTACAGATCAATCTATTGATCTATTGATTGATTAAAAGTACAGACAGCTAGGTGTGAGTGGCTAACATTAAGTAACCATGTTTATCAAATAAAGATGCTATGAAAAGCTGGACTAACGTGTTCAAATGAACACGTGTTCAGGTTAGCGTGTGCTTGTGTGTTGTCATCATGTTGCTCCACTCTCCTGTTCAGCCTGTGAAGGCAGCACGTCTTCTTGACATCATGTGAAGCTACATGTGGTTTTCCACACGTTGTCTTGAAGTCAGATTCAGCTTCTGCTGTCATAGTTTTCTTCTTCATGGATCAAATGATGAATATGACTAGGAAAGGATCCACATTCATCTTTGTTCCATGTTACTTAGTTTCACCATCATAGGAAACTACTTCCTGACCTGATTTTCTTTGTCCCGCCCCCAGAAATTTCTGACCAATGAGCAGCAAGATTGCTGTCTCATGACTTTTGCTGATATATTTTGGTTTGATTGGACTTTTTCCTGCGTGCAACTAAAGCAAACCAAGCTGTAATGACTTAATTCCTGATGCAGACCAGAGCAAACGAGCTAAAGATCTGAAAACGCCCTGACAGAAGATAGCACAGATTTATCATTAGGCTGGTGAGTACAAATTTGAGGTGGTATTTCCATGGGTTCCATTTCTAAGATGCTTCTACTTCATCCCATAGAGATCCAGCAATTCAGCTAAACTCGGCTAATCTCACCACTAAACTTACCTTTAAAGGACCATACTGGCCATTTTGCATGTTTGAGCCTAATATATTCAATTTTCATACATGTTACGTTACTGACAATCATTTCCCAAAGGATAAAACCGTATTTCAGCTTTCCTGATATTTTGCTAAATCTCTTAATCTTTCAAAATCAAATATTCAAGTGATACACCCACCTTAAAAATCCATGTTTCTCCTGCTAATAGTTACACAGCCTTATGAAGTCACGGTCCTTTAAATTTTTCCATAAACGCAGGTCTTCTTTTGGGACTATATTCCCCGGTGGAGGCATACATTCACTCCACGCTTTTTATTGTGCTTAAACGCTAAAATTACATAACTTCTAAAAACAATGATGATGATGGATTACCTATCCCAAGAACGTTTCAAGTATCAACAAGTTGATTTTAATAGCAGAATGATTTTAATAGCAGAATGAACTGAAACCAATGGAGGTCTGGAAGGTAGGAAAAACATTTTTAATTCACCGTTCCAGTAGTATGCTTTGGGAAATGATTGTCAGTAACGTTACATGTATGAAAATTGAATATATTAGGCTCAAACATGCAAAATGGGTGGTATGGTCCTTTAAACTTCACACAAAAACATCTGAGAAACTTCCAAGACGTTTTCTGTTTCAGTGGTTTTCTCTCATAGGAAGTGACTGTCTGGGGAAAGAAAAATCACAATGTATCTAAGCAACAAATTTTTTCCCCCATTGTTCTGCCAAAAATGATATTTTAAAACTGAGTTTAATCTTAAATGCCTTATTAAGATGAACATTTCCCACACTTTATGCTGCTGCTTTGCTGCAGAGTCTTTTCACCATCGCAGTAAATCACAGTGAAACGCGCTGAATGACATGCTAGCATTACTAACACACAGCATGACACTGAGCTTTTTGTTTTAGGAATGACACTGGGATCAAGGAATTGTATTATGGACTAATGACACATTGGCTTGAATGTGGTGTGGCTGACGCTGTTGAAAAACTGAGCAAAGAGTGGACTTTGGGTTGAGATTTATTCTGCAGGAGTGTTTTTTTTTTTCTGAAGTTCTGGTCCGGTTCTTTTATTTCAGTGTCTCCATTCAAAGCCCCAAGAAACCTGCAGACCTCAGAGCCCACCAAGACCAGTTTCAGGGTCTCCTGGGATCCAGCACCCGGGGAGGTTAAGGGCTACAAAGTCACATTCCATCCCACTGGGAATGACATTGACCTGGGGGAGCTGCTGGTCGGTCCCTACGATAACACCGTTGTTCTAGAGGAGCTCCGGTAAGCTTTTATTTTGCTATAGTTAAAGGCTGTTTAGGGAAACGTTATGCTCATGAGTTTACCTTAAAAAGCGACGGTACAGACTGAGATAGATGATGCCAAAAAGTCTTAGTTACTACTCAACTTACTGTTATTATCATAATTTGTTTAATCATTTATATTTTAAATCCAACTGTGTTTCATTGTGAAAATGGGAGACGTCCGGTATTTGGTTTGTGACGTGTTGTGCTGTACATGTAAACATTTAGCTTGAAGTTATTTGCCGTGTAAGTCGTTTGAAAAGTGTGGCTGCCACTTTAAAGAGTGGATGTCTAAATTAAAAAAAAAAAAAGAAAAAATTCATATCTAGACATTTTTAGCTTCAAATTATGGAGGATCCAGTAAATTCCGGACGATGAGTTAGTTTTTCGTCAAAGGGTGGAAGGCATATTTTAATATTAACATTGTGGGTTAGATGGTTGTTTGCTCTTTGAACTGTGATCGATACGTGCATCCACAGACAGTTTCAGGATGTGATTAGCTTAGCTTAGCTTAGCACAAAGACCGGACGCAGGGGAAATGTCTAGCCATTGTCAGAAGTGAAAAATCAGCCTTTCCAAAAAAAAAGAAGTATGTAAGAATTTTTTATTTATTTATTTTTTTACTGAGAACAGGACTGTTGAAAAGTAAAAGTAGACTCCAAAGGGTGAAGATGAAGGGTGGGATTCATGAAGCTTAACACGTCGATAAGGGCAAACCATGTTCCCTCATTCATAAACGCGTCACCGACATCTTTTAGCATTTGCTTTCCAACTGTATTATAAAACACACCGCCGTGCAAAGATTAATACGTGTTTCAGTCTGGTGGAAAATTTCAGCAACATGAAATCTGGCCACATTTTAAACTGTATTTGCCTCTCGTGCGTTGGAGGTCAGTAAATTTGATAGATAAAAACACTCAGCTAATCAGTCAGTTGATTAAAGGGTATGATTTGATCCGATCTCGTCTTCCTCCAGCCTCACCTGATAAAGAGGAAGAGGCTGTTTGAGCTCAGTGACATCAGATTGTGTGAACAGAACAAAAATTTTCCATTTAATGGGCTTTATGTGTACATAAATGTATATATGAACTTTATTGATAACTCAGGCATATACAATTGCAAACAATCTAATAATTTAAATTTAAGACAAAAAAAAAATTCATTCTACAGAAATTTACTTTTAGACTTTAACTTAAATTTTGTTTTAAGCATAGTTTACCTGACAGGCAACTGAGGAAATATCATAGTAGTAGTAAGTCCTGTTTCAGTGCAAACGATAGAAGAAGGCTGTACGGGACGTTTTTATAAGGAAACATGGCTGCCTGATGTTATCTGCCCTCACTGACATGTTAAATCTGGTGCTGTGTTTTATGACGTGTAGTTTATGAAAGAAAACAGCAGATTTATGAAGCTTCCTCTCTCTCCCTCAGGGCAGGAACGAAGTACTCGGTGGCGGTGTTTGGGATGTTTGACGGAGGGGAGAGTTTGCCCCTGGCAGGAGAGGAGAAGACCACTCTCTCCGATGCTCCTGATCCTCCACCCGCTGATTCTTCAGGTAAATCCTCGTAACGCCGCCTCAGTGTCGGCTGTAAAAACCCGGCCAGAAACCCAGACCAGACGCTCAGACGTGTGCTGATCCAAGTCGCCTCAGTGACATATTGCTCAGATTTGTGCCAGAATGCTGTATTATGTTGTCAAACCTAATCAGCGTTGCTTTGGAACTGTGGACTGAAATGTGACACACATGACTATGGTTAGTACAAATTAGTTTTAGCTGCCTGGCACCAGTTTTCTTCCCTCCCTCATATCACATTTGCAACGTGATTTGGAGTACAGCGACACGCCATTTACCACACACGTGTTGACATTAACTTTAATAACTCGCCTTTTCAAAAATGTCTTGTAACCAGCTCACGTGCTACCTATTTAGCCGTGTGAGAGCGTGCGGCCATAAAGATATACCCTCATTAGCTCCCTGGTGAGTTAATGTTCAGCTCCATATCTGCTGCCCAAATGTTACGCTTCAGTCGTGTGAAAGTAGATATTTCCCATTTTAATGTCATCTGAAGTGGAAAAAAGGGCTCTGCTAGCAATTACTGAGTTTTTTTAATGATCCAGAGAGCTCGCAGCACTGAGACGCCACCAGGACGTATGCAGCTAGGAAAATGTTATGCTTCTCATAAGACACTGGGGAGGTGGCGACCCTGGGCAGAAATTTCTGCTGTAATGGGGAGCAGACACGGTGACCGACTGCCCACCGAGCGGGGAACAGGCCAGGACGTTCCACAGAGCTCCCACAGAGAGCTGCACACGTATGAAAGACTTACCTAGCATGCGCGGCCGCGTCCAGGCTGTCATCCAAATCCGTCTTACAGAACCGGATGGTTTGGCATGGCTGCCGCTTCGAGGTTTTCTTCTTCTGTATTCTTCACGCACTGTCAAAATGTTAGTTTTTACAGGCCATTAAAGGCTTCATTCCTACTTATTTTTTACTTTAAATAGGTAAATCAGTGATACTCAAATAATTTTAGCCAGGGGCCAACTTTGCAAAATGAAGGAGAGCCGGGGGGGGAAAAAAAATCCGTAATTATTCCCTCTACCTTGAAGCTGCAGGTTAAGTTGGTTCAATACCAGTAATGTCATATAAGAAAGCAACTGTAGCATAAATATAGATTATGCATAACAGTAATATATGAATATTAATTAAGATAAAG
>VXCM01002672.1:0-67614 GCA_014773175.1 Lucifuga dentata
TAAGGTGGGTGTATCGCTTGAATATTTGATTTTGAAAAATTAAGAGATTTTGCAAAATATCAGGAATGCTGAAATACGGTTTTATCCTTTGGGAAATTATTATCAGTAACCTTATGTGTATGAAAATTTAATATATTAGACTCAAACATGCAAAATGGGTGGTATGGTCCTTTAANCTTATGTGTATGAAAATTTAATATATTAGACTCAAACATGCAAAATGGGTGGTATGGTCCTTTAAAGAAAAACATGCAAAAAACATAAGTACAATTGCTGAAATGATAAAATGTGTAGTTTTATGAATGGTCTTGTTCCGTCAGATTTTTCTGCTCCATCTCTGTACCAACAGCAGGTTTTCCACTGTAGACCACATACAGGCTCACCACCATTTACTTTAAGTTGTTCTAAGGCAAGAAATAAAACCTTAATACTTAAGTTATTGATTTACGAATATGTTTCATTTGCCAATTTTGAGAAGCCTAAGAAGCCTTTGTTTCCTTCATCTGACTGTCACTTCCTGCTCTGCTCCTTCTGTGGGCCAAATGATGATGCCTTGAGGGCTGAGAGCCCACGGGACCGGTGCTCATCTGGAAAGTCTTGTACTTCACAAATATGAAAGAGGAAAGTCTTGTACTTCACAGATATGAAAGAGGTGTTATGAAGGAGAAGCAGCAGAAGCACAATGCCCTCTGCTGCCTGCAGGCGTGCATTCAAACGGCTATGATCACCTGCAATCTGCCTGCAGGTGTGTTACCAAATCATAATCATACATTTTCAGGAGAATTGGCCTCCATATGTCCTGATATTGTAGTATTACATTGTTATTTTGGGTGTAACATAACCTAACGCTTGGAGAGGGGAATCAGTATTAGGAACATATTTTATAAAGAGTTTCGCAACTACGATAGGGACTTTTTAAAAATCATTTTTAGTAGATTAAATTTCAAAAACAGTGTAGAGGATCATCTTTCTCCATTTAATAGAAAAGATAAATATGTGCATATGATATGTGTTTTAGCCAGATGTGCCTGCACTTAATAAGGCAGAGGCTTAACGGAATCCATCACCATAGTGACATGGCAGACAGTTTCATCATGCTGTTGCCGTGACAACCGCTCAGACACAGAACATTTCTTCATGTGCCAAAAACAGACTAAACCCTTCCCAGGTGTGGCCGTGTCCGTTCCTGTCAAAATACCACTGACTCTATTATGGTGTGTTAAATGTTCTCATGCACACAGGATACACACACGTGTGCATGTACCAACACAAGCACAGATTATTATATTTACACATGTAGACATATATTTATTTGACACATTATTTTCTGAGTAGCGCTCCAGATTGGTTCGGATCACCTCCTCTTCTTTTCTTCTTCTCCTTCTTCTTCTCTCAGCTACCTACCAGCTCCTGACTGCTGTCGTTGGTTGTGGCTAATTGAAGCGTTTGCGTTAAAGGACCTGGGGAAGGTGCTAAGGGGCCTCTTTAATGGAGTCTGATCTCATTAAAAGATACAACTACCAATGTGAGTGAAGAGAAAAAAATTCCAGGGACAAAGGAGAAGAGGCCAATGAGAGCATCGGCATAATGAAACGCTTCCATTAGCAATTCACGAAACATAAGATTAGTATGCATGGAATGGGCAAGACTATTCAAATCAGCCTTCTTAAGGATTCTTCTCGTTCGCTGTTTAGGATGGCTGTTTTCTAAAGTTGCTGTAAAAGGGCATGAAAGTGTCACTCATACAATGATCATTCTCTGACAACTGACTTAAGCCCCGTTCAGACATGGAATCTATGAAATTGCTATCTGTTCACCTATCCCTTAAAATGTTGCTTTTTGTCATTCAAACATACGTCTCCTTCACGGCAAAGTGCCATAAAGGTTCTGTTCACACATGTCAGGACCTTTATGGTTAGAGGCACAATTCTCACGCAATATTGAGCATCTCCCACGAGAGACTGAGTAATGCAGGAAGTTATGTAGAATACACAAGGCAAGAGATTATGGCGAGCAACGTGGCGAGCAAAAGAGAGCTGCCTGCTTATCTCGTCTTTGGCGCGGATGGAGAGCAGCTCTCTAATTTCTACATCAGACCAATTTCCAGCCATTTTATCATTCGTAAAAGATGTGTTCAGTGAAAATCTGCTGTGATCCAGGATTTTAAAATGTCACTTTTTATGTCACGTGATTGGTCGACATGCCATACAAAAACATCTAATGTCAGGGTGCTGTAATCTTGTGCGTTGTCTTTCCTGGCAATGTGACGCCATTTATTTACACTTGTGCCATGAAGGAAATATTATACGTAAATGTTACTACAGCACCTAGTAAAATGTAAAATTACGGTGCTACCTTTGTGGAAAAGTGGCTTGGGATTCTTTCCAAACTTGAGGCTGAAGTGTGAAATTGCAAATAAATGAACAGAATGGGCTGAAAGGAGCGAGAATGACAAGCCAGACATTTGTTTTTAAAACAAAATTAACATGAACACCAAGAAAGAATGATGCATTTTGAGTGTCGAGGAAACTATAGAGGCTTTGCAGTTTGACCACAACTTTAAACATATTAGGTGCATTTCCATCCAACTATTTTTATGCGAATAATGAATATGCGCATTCGAAAGCCTGGATGGAAACACCGTTAATTCGCATTAACTCCAAAATGCGTATTAAAAATGTATGCGCTTAGCAGAAGTGGATCAACTGATTATTCGCATAAAATGAAATGCGAATAAAGTGGATGGAAACAGTTTATTCGCATTAAGATGAGGATGCGATGTGCACTGCAGGGTGAGCACGCACACACACACACACACACACACACACACACACACACACACANACGATGGATCCATTATTCGTTATATCTGAAAAATGTATAAATTTTTCACAAATAACTTGACACGCTGCATAAACGATTGTTTTACCCACACTGAAAGTTTCACCCACCACACAGTACTCGGTATTCTTAACGAGTTTATAGAGCGCCAACGCACTATCGTTAGTGTCACTAGCTTGTTGGCTGCATTTATAAGGTGTGTATAACTGTATATGAGCTGTAATAAGTATTCTTCCACACCAAGGGTTTCATTTAAACTCTGCATGCTGTGTTTTGCTGTGGACATTAGTTTATGTAGAATGAAATCACCTCTGAGATAATTCATAACGTAGTTGATGGAAACGCGCATTAATTCGCATTTCCTTTAATCAAATAAGTAGAAATGGGCATTAAAAATGCGAATAAGTTGGATGGAAACACAGCAATTGCCACATTTAAGCCATTGAATCGCAAAGTACAATGAAACATATACAAGTATAAATATCGCTTCAGCACCTCTCTGCAGCAGAACAGAAGAGAAATCCTCATTCACAGAGTTGATGCTGCAGCACATGCAGTCTGTTTGGCCAGTGGAGTGTTGCTCAGCTTTATTTGTTCAGGGTCAACGCAAAGTTAATTACTTGTGTCCAAGATAATCTGAGACATTATCCAAAATACTAAACATGCAGCAAGCAGATAAGATGAAACCTGAAGTCAAGAAAGAAAGAAAGTCTGGCATAGCAACGCCGTCCTGTTAGCCTGGACAGAAGTGAAGCTTTCCGTCTGGCAGCAAAGTGGCCATGTGTTTTAACTCCTTCCTCCATGTCCATGACAAAGCCTGTCACCACCAACACTACCTCCCTATCCTTGTTTGACCAACCACTCGCACATTCCATCCTTCACATGTCAGCAGGCTGACATTCGATCCTAATTGGCCACTACTGCAGCGAGGGTGTCCGGTCTCCCAGGCAGAGTGTTTAAACGCCGGCTGTGAAACCTGAGCTCGCCCATAGGGTCATTTCTCCCTGGGTGGGGAATCAAAAACTGACAAACACAAACAAGAGTTCCAGTTTTGGCCCTGGCTGTCAGGCATTGCGCCCTTATGGCGGGCACATCAAACAAGATCGCCCGTAGATCTTGCTCGGGTTGGACCAGACCCATTCCTGGCAGGTCATGGGAGAAGCCTATTCCACTCCATCAAACGCCAGCACCATTCCAGCTTGTCAACAGATTGAGTGAATGGGACAGAGTTTGTGTTCCCACATAAATGCTCACACTCAGGACAAGGCTGTTTAATGACAGCTCTTACTCTTAATAATCTGTTGATAATGCTTGTGCCTGTCTTGGGAAATAAAAGTAAGCCCTGGGTCTTTGACTGGTGGGTGTTAAAAGCCAGGCAATGAACAAGTATCAAGGACAGAACATTATGCTGCATTATGAGTTTGGGCTCTCGAAGCTCTCTAGCTACATATGTCACCATCCATAAAGCTTCAATTTGTAATGGATGTATGGCATTCCCACTAAACAGCTGCATCCTGCTATTTGCTTTATTTACATAGTAATTTAATGGATTAAAGACATTTGTCACACTGACATTTAATGGCCAGCTTAAATTTTCTGTTTAAACAATAATAATAGAGCACAAACTGAATTTCCTCCAGAGATTAAAACTACAATTCATCAGCACGTGACATTTGCATGCGATTATTCACAATTACATCATGAATTGGTTCTTTAAGGCGTAATAACAGCATCAGACAGGGTAACATTCAGTAACGTGATAAGAGTCGCTGAAGAATGGCGGTAAGTGGTGGCACAGGAAGTGCTGCTGACCTTGTGGTGAGCAACAATAGTGGGAGCAAATTGCCATAAATTACAGGTAGCAGCCGGTAATTTACTCACAGAAAAACAGGCCGGATCTGGACACAAATACAGAGGTTGTGCAATTTTCCAAAAAGGCAAGATGTCTTATAGTGACCATTTGTTTGTTCAGGCTGGACATAGATGCAAACACTGTTATTATCAGCCAAATTGTCCAAGTAAATTACACACTTGTGAGAAAAAAATCTGTCACTACAGGATGTGTAGACTTCCCAACTGTGAGAACTAAAATATATTTTTCTATTTTCTTCTTAGGAAAAAAGAATCTGAATGCTTTTACAGTAACATAAAATATTGATTAAGAGCCTTAGCTACGGAGGTCATCATGGGACGATCCAGCTCAGACTCGTAGAAAATCTACCCAAACCTGACATGCATAATTTTTCTTTTTTTTTTTTTTTTTTAAGAGATCCAACCCAAACTGGATTTGAGGACAGTTGGACCAACCCAAAATTGAGCTGAGCATAATTAGACCAAATGATACAAAATGTGGTCGACTCAAATACATTCAAAACAGCACTGGCAGCAGCATGATGCTCCAGAAATTAAAATATTTAACACCTTAATTTTTCCTGTAATTCAGTTCACACTCTCCATCTCCGCTCAAAAAGCTCCTTTTCTTCTGCTATGGTTATGATGGACCACATGATCAGAGCTGATGGGGATCAGATCCACTTAGGTATAAGACATATTGGGGGGAATTCATAAAACACAGTGCCGGATTTAATGTGTCAAAAAGGGAAAATATAAGGTGTGTTTCCATCCAACTGTTTTTATGCGAATAATGAATATGTGCATTAGAAGGTCTGGATGGAAACACTGTTAATTCGCATTAACTCCAAAATGCGCATTAATAATTTATGCGCTTAGCAGAGGTGGATCAGCTGATTATTCGCATAAGACGACATGTGAATAAAGTGAATGGAAACAGTTTATTTGCATTAAGATGAGGACATGACGTGCGCTGCCGGGTGAGCACGCACACACACACACACACACACACACACACACACACACACACACACACACAGAGAAGAGATGGTAGTCATTAGCAAGTGCCTGCAGAACGATGGATCCCATTTTTCGCTATATCCAAAAAACATATAAATTTTTCACAAATAACTTGATACGCCACGTAAATGATTGTTTTACCCACACTGAAAGTTTCACCCACCACTCAGTACTCGGTATACTTAACGAGTTTATAGAGCGCCAGCGTGCTAGTGTTAGCATCGCTAGCTTATAGGCTGCATTTATAAGCAGTGTATAACTGTATATGGGCTGTAATAAGTATTCTTCCACACCAAGGGTTTCATTTAAACTCTGCATGCTGTGTGTTTTGNTGGGCTGTAATAAGTATTCTTCCACACCAAGGGTTTCATTTAAACTCTGCATGCTGTGTGTTTTGCGGTGGACATTAGTTTATGTAGAGTGAAATCACCTCTGAGATAATTTGCATAACATATTTGATGGAAACACGTATCAATTCGCATTTCATTTAATCACATAACCAGAAATGCGCATTAAAAATGCAAATAAGTTGGAGGGAAACGCAACAATGGTCAGGTTGTGCATCTGAAGTAAAAATTAATGAAGATCAGCGTGTTAATGAGCTGCTTTGTTTAAGAGCCATGCTTTGTACTCCTTCCAGTAGTTTCAAATGGCATGTTATTACCGGAGGGGGGGGGGNGGGGGGGGGGAGGCTCATGTGCCATTTAAATTAAACTGACTGATCAGCTGAGTGGGGGTTATACATATATCACTTTTATTGATCGTTGACACCTGAGTCAAATTCAGTTTAAATCATCACCCATACAGTATTTCATTCTGCTGACTAAACTGAAACAGGTCTTAATTTTTGCTTTGTTGTGTGTTTTATTAATTGGTTCCCTGAAATGCAAATAAGGAAATATCGTAGTAATGCCTCTTTCAAGATAAACGCACCCTGCATTCCATTCCACAGTTGCATGATGCTATTTGTGCTTATCGACGTATTAAATCTGGCGCCATGTTTTATGAATTACTCCCCATGTGTCGACACTCTAGACTCTTAATGACTGTGACTGGTAGTACAAGCCATTGGCTCTCCGCCCTTAAACAGGTTATTGTCAGTCCTTTAGATATATTCACAGTGACAAGGACGAATTAAACATTTAGCCTAATGGAGAGGGAATAAAAGCTGGATGACGGGTCACATCCAAGCAGATCTCAGACAGTCCTGAAATAAAAGCAATAATGAAAAGATGATTATGACATGATGAGAGGGGCCCAGTGTGACTGGGATCTTTGCCTGGACAGAGACTTTCAAAAAAAGTTTCTGCAATCCCCAAGGTCATCAGTTCCCTTCCAAAATGTCTGGTGTGTCATATAAAAACACCTGCTGATGGTAAATGATGACAATATCCATTCAAGAAAATCTACCGCTGATGAATAATGTAAAAGAATGAATTATTAAATAATGTGTCCTGGTTTTAGGGCTTTTTAAAAGGATGTTTCCTTATATCAGGAAATTGCCTGGAGTCAGAATGACTTTCAAGTCCAGCTGGTGAGCACATACATGTGTCATGTGATTGATTTCTCATCTATATTTGATCTTGGTGACATTACAAAGTATTGCCCTGGCGCATTTCTGCTGGCTTCTGCAAATTATTCTGCAACGGAAAGGACAGCGGAGGAATGTACAGAATTATGTTCCCTATCTCTGTTCGGTTTCGGCCTGACCCTTCCTCCTCACTCTCTCTCTCTCTCTCTCTCTCTCTCTCTCTCTCTGCTGTGACTCTGAAGGGACCAGAGGCCACAGAAGTGGAACAGTGAAATGGGTCACCTTCTCCTCACTCGTCCACCTCATGAGTAATTCAGACGACCTGTGCTGCACACTGCAGACTGACAAGAAAACACAACACATGTTCTCCTCCAAGCAAGACTTGGAAACCAAAAAAAAAAAAAAAAAANAAAAAAAAAAAAAAAAACGTGTATTCAGATACTTTCCAAAAAGTGAACCATTATTTTTTCTTTCACCCATGGATGACAAATTAGCATTCAGGCTGGTTACATTGGGCTACATTTGTTGTGAGTGAACCATGTGCCTATAATAATTCAACTGGAAATTGTTCAAGTTTCCTAAGTGGGCCTCAGAATGTTAAAAAATAAATGTGGTGAATTAGCTTTTAAAGTCTCCCACGCACATTTGTACTGTTGTCATCAAGCACATTACAGGGCATTTGAGACGGCTCGTGTTTTGACACAGATGCCTGACATGTTTTATGGAGAACATCAAAGTCTTCGTTAACGCGGCGTGGTCAGATGTCACCAGCCTGATGAAAACGCCGTGTTGACTTTGGAGCGAGCGATGCATATATCAACAGAAATCATTAGTAGCAACAAAAATACCGAGGTGCCAAACGGCTTTTTGTTACGTCCCACCAGCTGATTCGCTCAGCCAAAGCAAACTCTCTGAGAACGGCTCATTCTTAAGGCTTTTATTTCATATTCAGGCGACTGCAGCTGCAAAGTGACATCAGAATATATTCAAAGTAAAGTCGCACATTATGCCATTAAAAGTGCAGTGATCATGCAGTTAACACAATATGGAAAATGACATATTCTAACATACATAATGTAAACATGGCATAATGTACACATAAGTTTAATGTTCATGTGTCCACTTCAATCTATAAGAGTAACTATAACCATTAGTTTGGAAAACCGGTAAAATTATTCTCAGGGAATCAAATAAAACTTGTCACTTTATGGAAGTAATAAGTGTAGGTGTCTATTTGATAGTCATTAAATCTCCATGATATCAGCTCAGGAGCCGTACTCTGGACCTCAAGCTAGAACCAAATGCTCACTTTCTGAGAATGTCATTAGTCTGCCTTCCTTCCTTGATGTCCTCACTTTATCTTAATGGTGCTTGGCACGCTGCTACGGACAGTGTGATTGGATTATTAGCCACAATTAAGGGCAGGGGAGAAAATGACGTTCAATGAGGCATAAACTGTCAGAGGAGAGCGAAGCGTCTGTGTGAAAGGATGATATCATCTTTGGAAGAGTGACGACAGATGTGCCTGTCTGGAGCACATCTGGTTTGAGCAGTTATAGCTACACACACGCACGCACACACACACACGCACACACACACACACACACACACACACACACACGGAGTTCTGTCCTATAGGAGCATTCACATACAAACACACACACTCAGTGATGTCATGGACTGATGAGAGTATTCAAAGATGGATGTTTTATGATTAATGAAGGCTGCAAATAGTCATGCCAACACTTAAAGGACCATACCAGTGGTTTTGCATGTTTGAGCCCAATAAATACTTCCAGAATATACATTATGTTACTGACAGCCATTTTGCAAAACATAAAACTGTATTTTAGTTTTGTTTTATTTTGTCAGATCATCTAATGTTTCAAAATCAAATGTTCAGGTGCTACACTCATGTTAAAATTCAATGTGTTAGCTGCTAACATTTACACACATTTGTAGAAGGCACGGTCGTTCTAATTTCTGAGCCATTTTAATTTATTTTCTCCTGAGACTATGTTCTCTTTTCTTTTCTACTTTTTTTTCATGCAGCTCTGTGGATCGTTAAATTGATTAACTTCGCTGTGATGGATTATTTAGCTCAAGCATGTTTCAAGCCTCTATAAGTTGATTTTTATCAAGTATTGAAATGAACTGAAACCAATGGCTTGGATAAACAATTCTAATATTTACCACTCCGATAGTATGTTTTAGAAAATGGTTGGTAGTGATGTAATATGTCCATGCGGGTTGTATTTATTGGGTTCAAACATGCAAAATTACCGGTATGCTCCTTTACACTTTTAAAAAGGCAGGAATGCAATTTTTGTAAAACAAAAGCAAATACACAGTCTGCCTGTTTTTCACTACAATTATACCTCATTCAGATGTAGTCATTCACACAGCTTATATTTGATATAAATTCCTGGTGGCTTGGTGAAGCAATAAAATGTTTCACGCTGTTACCGAGCCAGCGGGTGACCAGAGTAATTTGATCATTAGTTGTACGTTTCAACCTATATGGGCTGCTGCAGACTCTTTTTTATGGTGCATTAGTGAAGGTACATGTGGGCCTATAAAGAATAAGAGGGCACTACTTGTTGGGTCTTTCAATTAAAATCCAGAATCATATAATACAACACATATATATTGCAAATTACATTTATAAAAGTTTTGGGTTGCATGAGATAATTGGTTCCAGTTATAGTATCGATCTGTGGTCTCAAATGCAATAAGGTACTTATACAAGTACCTTATTGCATAGAAGTTTGTATGAAACTTATAGAAGCACAAGTTAATGGAGATACCGGTTTACGAACGAGTTCCGTTCCCATGGCTGTTCGTAAGCCAGATTTGTACGCAAGTCGGAACAGTTACGTAAGGTGCGTATCTAGCGTATATATTTTACCTTTTTATGCATATGAAACATTAAAGAAACACTTCCAGATATCCTAAAACATCGTTAACATAATAAAACAGTACAGTACAGTAATAATAATAATAATAATAATAATAATAATAATAATTATAATACAGTATGTAATAATAATGAAAATGTACTAACTACAGTATACGTGTATATTTATAATCAGGGCCGGCCCATGGCATAGGCAAACAAGGCGGTCGCCTAGGGCCCTGCGGCCACTTGGGGTCCCCCCACATCAAGGGTGAAACTAAAGTGAACTCTCCTTAGTGGTAAATAATTTCAAGAACTGCAGACACATAACAAAATTTATGTGCTAACTTTGTGAATTATAACTTAACTGTGTAAAGCATCAGCACATTATATATACAGCTCAATGTGCAGAGACAACTCACTAATGATGTGTTATAAAATGCACCTTTATTCAGCACAGAATTAATATTATAACATGGAACTTATGCATATTATGGTTTGAAATTACATTTTAATGAAGATAAGGCTCATAGGAGATTTAGCAAATATTTATGGAGTGGGTTGGGGGAATTCTGGGATGTCAGGTTAATACTGCAGAGTGGGGGGTATATTATTGGACAAAACGTGCTTAATTTATGTTTTAATTTTGGCTGTTTTGTAAGGCATTTATAAGGTAAACTAGCCTCTTTTTTATCCCTTTGTGTGTCATACAAACTCAAAAAGAAAAACTTGCCTAGGGCCCCAGAAAGGCTAGGGCCAGCCCTGTTTATAATTTTGAGAGAGAGAGAGAGAGAGAGAGAGAGAGAGAGAGAGAGAGAGAGAGTTGTGGATGGGGTTATAAAAAATCATGTAGATTAACACTTATTATCGCTCCTACTGATGTCTTGCATGTCAGAAGAGGCATCGTAAAGTAATGTACCGTTCATTATTACAAATCATTGAATGTAACTCAAATTTTTAATTTAATAGGCTTTATGGCGGTCAGTTCGTAAGTACGTGTTGTTCGTAAGTCGGACGTTCGTGTATTACATAAAGTTAAAGAAATCTGCCACTCAGAGACAGGGGATTATTCATAAAAGTGCAATTTATTGAGTCAGTAAGAGTAAATAGTATCACACAGCCATGTTACTGGCATCTTTTATTGTTTGTCTTAAAAGAGGCACTACTATGGTATTTTCTTATTTACATATCAGGGAAATGATTCATAAAACACACCATCAACCACAAATTGAGACTTTTTTGCAGTCTGGTGATAAGTTTCAGCGGAATGAAATCTGGGTGATGTTTTAAAATGTGTTTGCCTCACACGTGTTCGTGATGAATAAATTTGATAGATAAGCCCACTCAGTTCACATTCTCACACATTCTCGTGGCACTGCGCCTCATCCACTGTATTCTATCTCCCACACTCAACACACACACACCACATTCACCTTACACAAGAATCCCGTTTGTGTTTCTCTCTCCTCTCTTAAAAAGCGGAGCTCTAAAGCAGAGAATTTATGTTTCCTTTGCTGATTTAATTTCACTTTGACACCAGATAAAATGTATAAAGTGTGGCTCTTAAATATGAAGCCGTTCATGAACCTGCTGATCTTCATGCTTTTACCTGAAACAGCCTTACAACATGTTGATAATGGGACACTGGTGTGTTAATTAAGTTAAGGGAAGCTTTACAAATGAGCTTCCATTGTAGTGGTGATTATTTAATGTGAAGCTGTGTAATTACTGTGATTTTTTTTTGATTTTTATTTTTATTAATTTCCCCAGTTTGTTTTCTTGCCGTTTTACCTGCAAATGAGGGAATAATTCTAGCATTATTGTGTAAAAAATTTTGTTTGAGCTGAAGTCTTTCTTCTGGTCAGGGGCGGATCTAGGGTTAGTGGAGATCCAGAGCTTAGCCCAGATCTCCACTGGAAAATCCAGGCATCCAGGTAGCTTTGGCTATCTGCGAAAGCAGATATCTTTGATAGATAGTCAAGGCTATTTTATATCTATCAAAGCTAAATATAAATTTTGAGAAATGCTTAAGAAATATAACAAATCATGTTACATCTTTTAACAACTTATATGAAGTTAAAAATCTTTTGAAATGAAAACCTTTACAACAATCTAAACAGGGGAGCTATATGGTGTGTTATGTCCATTTTGTCCACCAATTCGGTCTGACCAGTCTGTTCACTACTGTGGTTCCGTCTTGGCGATGAATGTTGGTAATTGCAAAAATGCTCCAGAAAATTCAAATAATAATAATAATATTAAAAAAGAACGATTCAGGGCTTTATGGGAAACATCCAGGACTTAAGCCCCATAAGTCCACCCCCGCTTCCACTGTCATAATTTTTTCAATAAAAAAGATGCCGGTATATTTTAAATTTTTGGCAATGTTTTCCACACTGTAAATGCACATTATTAATACCAGGGATTGAAGCAGTAACTCTCCAAACTTTTATTTCTTTATGATCCCACAAACAGACAATACCACCAGAGAGCAATGGGCGGAGAGTGTGAGACTACTTGTGGAGCACCTTTCAAAAGAATAAAACATGATAAAACATGTAATTCAAACAGAAAGCAGAGGAAACAAGTGAAATAATGGCAGCAAAAATGAATGGAAAATACAGCAAGTTATTAAGTGTGTGAAGTCGCTGCAAGAGAAGGTTGCTTATTTTCTAATGATCTTTTTTTTTTCGTAGCGTAAGTTGCATCGATGTGAAGCAGAGACTCAAGTAGCCACTCAACAATCACACATCTTATTGTGAGACACACAATGAGGCCTTTGTGTTTCGTTTGCCTTTGAGAAGAAGAGTGGCAGCGACAAGCCAAACCCAGCGAGGTGATGGAAGGGAGAGACACCAGGCTGTGACGGCTCCTGGGGGAAANGACAAGCCAAACCCAGCGAGGTGATGGAAGGGAGAGACACCAGGCTGTGACGGCTCCTGGGGGAAAGAGACGGTGCGCAGAGGGACGGAGGGCTGGGAGAGGCATTGAGAACAATCGATGGAAAGGACAAAGGAGGAAGAAAACAGTAGACAGGTGTGGGAGCTTTATTTGAATTTGGAATTTTAGGTGTTTTGCTGTTCCTCATATTCAGAGCAAACGTGAAAGCTGCGTGGGGCCAGATTAAGCTGGGAAAATTACTTGTATTGACAGCCGAAATCAAAAAGGTATCGCATCCTTCCTGAGTGAGGTGTCTTAAATTTAGCTGAAGTTCAGCCTCAAGTTATGAATCATCACAATATACCAATCATCATAGACACAGATAAGTGAAAACTTAAGAACAAAATATAAAACAATAGCAACAAACGAGGGCTCCGTCCAGGGAAAGATGGATGCAGCGGCAATAAAGCAACCCTGCAAAAGATTTATTTTTCACTATTTCCACAATCTTCAGCTGCTAACAAGAAAAGACTGAAGTACGAAGGGTTGTGAAGCTTGTTTGATGTTCGTTACAGTAGAACTGTACTGAACTTGAGAATGAGACCTGGACTCGGGTTAGAGATGAGGTGGAAAAGTTGGAAAAGAGCCTTTTGATTTGTATTTGGATCACTGATTTAATGGAAATCTGCCCTCAGCTCATCTGACCACAGCTATCATTTAAAGAACCATCTGTATGTATTAACAGTTACAGAGAGGAAAGTCCAGTTATTTTATGAGTTTTTCTCTAAATTGCTGAGTGACTTCTGTTCTGAGAGACTGAGTTCGAGACAGATTGGATGTCTGTAGAGTTTTCTTTTCTCCTCCTGGCTCTTGGTTGTTCTCCAGCCGTGTGTTGGCAGGAAGATGTGGCAGGAACCATTAGAATGAGAAATGATGGTGAAGCCTGGGCCAACCTTCAGGGCTTACAGAGGAGAGGCTTAACAACCGCAAGCAGTTAGACACACACTCGCCATATCGGTTTGTAATGAGGTCATGCATATGCAAACTTCCTGTGAAACGGCAAACATCAACTTACCTCCTTCCTGAATCTATACGTGCACCGGTGCTCTTTTGAAGCATCCTTCACCGTATCTATGCCAAGTGAAGGCAGCCTTTATGATTTCAAAGAAAAGGTCGACCTTTATTTGTCTGGATGTCTCTTTGCGGTGCTCTGTGTGATTCTGTGAGCGCAAAGGAGACAAAAGGCTAGAAGCACTTAGAGTAACAACCATGACAGACATCTGACTTCACAGCTGTTTCACCGCTATGATGAATTATTTCCAGGCCATGGCCATTCACCATAGAGCAGACAATGAATCCACGCTGACAGCCTACTGCAGGTCTGTGTACTGTAAGTCTTTATACTGGTGAATGGAACTCCAGTACTCATTATGGAAATGTGCAAACCATCATTGCAAATGAGTGCTCAAATTGCAAATGGGCACTCTAAAAATAAGTGTTTGGAATCTTTAGCTCACTGTAAAAGTTGAAGTAACATTACATTTTGTGTGCGAGACGTCTGAAAGGTACAGAAAATATGGATGTCGCCAAAAGTACCACATCAGTGTTCTGTATTTCCTGGAATAGGCATGTGTGGATGTGTGGCTGTCACGGATGAGCTGATTTGATGTTTTGGTCTCTGAAACCTACTGCACATTTTATTCCAGCCCAGTTATATGTCAAAATCACAGAGATTGGCAGCAAAGTGAGTTAATATCTATGGAATCTTTTACGCCTTTGCTGTGCACTGCTGCCAACTTTGTATCACTGTAATATCTCCCAAACGGGATGCTTGGCGAATCCATCACAAACCCTCTAAAGTACCATGCTATCATTTTCAATCTCAGTGTGAGGAAAACTGCTGCAATCTGGTCGCCACGGTCATGATATCAGGCTACAGATGCATGCAGAGTGGAGGTGGTCATTCAAGAGCCTCCTTGGAGGAATCGCTGAAGGCCACAGGTGCAGGAATGCAGGAGTCAAGGGTCTCTGGTAATTAAACCGACAAAGGCTGCTGGACTCCGGCACTCAGATCAAGAGTCTGTGGCAGCTCTGTTGCAGGGTTGTATGAGAGAGTTTTGGCTAGTAACTCTAAGATGCTTGTCTCCTACATTGTCCAAATTCAATCGTACATTATTTAGAGGCTTGCCACGCCACCTCAGTACTACTGAGGTCTACTTTGAGTTCATCATTTTAGCCAGAGGAGATATGCAGTGAGGAATAAAAGTATAAAAAGCTTGCACACTTACATTTTTTTATATATATATTGTAACAGTTCTAGCTGGTCTGTTAGCTTAGCTAGCATGGAGAATGACTAGAGCAGGTTTCCCCAACTAGTTTTCCCCCGGACCCGACCCGATCTTTTTCTCTCATTTGGTAATAACAATGGAAAACAATTTTCAAATTTTTATTTATTTTTAAAAGTAACCCTTTACAACCGGAGCAGTCCGGCACCAGGCCCGGCATTCTTTTGTAATGTTTGTGGTGTTTAATAATCACCATTTCTTAATAAAATGGAGATTTATGAATATCTATGGAAAGCTTAGATTCTCCCGAACAAAATGAGCCCAAGCATGACATTTTATGGCCNTGAATATCTATGGAAAGCTTAGATTCTCCCGAACAAAATGAGCCCAAGCATGACATTTTATGGCCACGCAATCCTGAGATAAATGTAGGTAAAGCACAAGATAGCCTCCTAAAGCTAAATATATATAAATAATAAATAAATAAATATATAGCTAAAACCTAGTTCATCACTTCTCAATGATGTAACTTCCGAGGGCAGTCTAAATTTTAAAATCCCTCTCTGTGATTCGATAGTAGACTAGCAGAGGATTTGATTGATGGGTCAGGGGTCCTATCAGCTTTTATGTAGCCATGGCAATAGGCATGTATTCCCCATGCATAATATGTGCATAATATTCCAGACCAGAGACCATGTGCTCATCCCTATGTAGCATTCACGATGTTTTATAATCACCATTTCTCAATAAAATGGAGATTATACGACTATCTATTGAAAGCATAGCTTCTCCTGAACAAAATGAGCCCAAGCATGACATTGTATGACCACGCAATCCCGAGATAAGTGTGACTAAAGCACAAGATTTTTTTATATTTTTTATTTATTATTTATTTATATTTATTTATTTATTTATTCATTTATTTGGAGAAGTCATCTGAGGGTCTGATAGATAGGACCCATGGACCGTATTTGGCCCACGGGCCGCCAGTTGTGGATCCCTAGACTAGAGAGTAAGTTGCAGCAAGTCAACTGTCTATAAACAACTGGAGCAGTGAGAGTTTGCACCCAAAAAAAACAAGCTAACTAGCCTATCCTCAGCTAACACTTAGCTTACAAGGAGGCGATGCATCTCGCAGGAAAATTAGCCCTTTTCTGGGGCAGATGTAGATTCCCCTAATCTATATCCCTCTACTCGAGATGCAACTCTTACCCCAATACCAAACCCTTCTCAGAATGAATTAAACCAGTCCAATGAACTTGCTGCACTATAAAGAATAGAATGTCATGGCAATTCAATCTTCTAGTCAAATCCAGAAGTTAATTCCACCATGGTTTCCCTCAGCAGATTTAAATGACCTCACATGCCCAAGAGGCCCAGATGGTTGCAGACATAGAATTAGATGTAGCAGTATGGTGCATTTAGAAAAGGATTGCACTCCACATTAGCTAAGCATATAAGTACACATGATGGCTGTCTTTGTTTGAAGCACTGGTTGTACACATCCTAAATAAATAACACTACTCATATGCAAGATACAATCCTACAAAAACATTGTGGGGCCAGAAAAGTCAACTTTTGCCATGTCAGCTTCACGGTGACAGTGACAACCAGAAAAATGGCTGCACATTATCAGGACAAGCTGATCAAACATGGCAGGATTTGTTAAATAGCCTCATTTATCACCTCTGTTATCTCTGCTGCCGCCATTTCTTTTGGCTTCGTAACATAAGTAAAATGCTGATCAACTTGATGGTTGATATCTTTGTTTCCACTGTAAAATAGGAGGCAGTTTTAAAGGTGTTCCAGTGCTGGATGATATTTCAGCCATCACATTTCTCCATCACATAGCATTTAATCCTACAGATTGACATAAAGTACTGTATATGAGTAATACCGCTCGCATAGAAGATTTGTACACAATTGTATGTACTTAAAATGGTGGAATACTTCTGTAGTTGTCCTTGGTACTTGCTTGGTGGGTTTCCTACATATTTGCATTTCTCTGCTCTTCTTGTTGCAACATTTGATGCTAAATGTGTCATGAAAGAAGTTAAAAGTCACAAAATAAAATGAAATGAAAATACATCCTGATTGAGTTACACTCCACAAGATGTGATTTGACTTACATTTAAACCACCAACAAAAGTAGCCGATCTCGTGTTTTTTTTTTTCTGCTGACACATTAGAAAAATATACAGACCTCTGCCGTGAGCGCCCTGTCTGCACACAGTCAAAGACAGACAGGCACACACACTTACATGGTCGTGCGATGATTAACCGATAAGACCCGGCCTGCCATCCATCTTTCTCTCTCTACACAATTTCTCTCTCTCTCTCCATGGCTCATCTGTGTCCTGTTCCTGACCTCTCCTCCCCTTGAACCTGACTGGAGACCCTGTCCTCATGTCTTTTCACAGTCCATAGTCAGGAAGTCACAATGATCTATGTTTCTGTTGATGTGCGGTGTGTGTGTGTGTGTGTATGTGTGTGTGTGTGTGTGCGCGCCGTCTGCGTTGTGTGTATGTTACGGAGTTTCATTGCAAGAGTTGAGTCTGTGAATAACTTTGGCTGAGATGCAGTCTCTTTTTTAAAAACACAATGCCAACATGATTCCAACTGGAGCATAGAAACCGAAAATAAAGTTCTCACTGTTGTTTGCACTCAACTGAACTTTTACTGTGGTAGTTCCTGAAGCAGTGAATGATACAGACTTTTCAAACAGAAGCCTTGATCTGTCCTCATGGACCTTTGATCTGGTGCAGTAATAATAAATTAAATATCATTTCTACAGTATAATGACTAGAGTTATGATACCTTACACAAAAATATCAGTGCAGCATGGAATCTCATGCATTACACTGCTTCCATGCAGGAAATAGAAGACCGTTAGGCTCCTCTATTCTCCGTGTTTCTTACGTTGTGAAAACACACCTTCTGATGGCAATTCCAACAAAGACAGCATCTTGTTCTCATGCTAAAGGTGCCAAAAGTTGCTGATTGGTGTCCCAAAATAGCATCCAGAGTGTCATTTACTCTAACGGAGTAATTTTGGTTATGTTTTCTTGGCGCTGCTTTGTGTTCTTTCCAAGGTTTTTTGTTTGTTTTTTTTTTTAATACTTTTTCATTTAGAGTGAACAACTCAAAATTTTTCTTGGATTGCTCATCTGCAAGAGCTTGCACAACCTCACCAGTCCATAGCTTTGTGGACTTTTGTGAATTGTTCCACCTTCCATTCCATCATCCATTGTTCCATCTTGTACAAAACTCTTGAAACCTTTCGGAGCCCCTTAGGGGTCATGTGTGAAAGAAAAAAATAATAAAGTGGGTAAAAAAAAAAAAAAAAAAGNAAAAAAAAAAAAAAAAAAGGTAAAAAAAAACAAAACAAAAAAACAAAACAAACAGCTCTGTTTCATGCACTGTAGCTTTGACCTAGTTTTTGTATGTTTAGTACGTTTTTAGTACATTTCAGAAGAGAAAAAAAAACAACAGAAAGAGACAAAAAAAACAGCGGAAAAAAAACAAGGAGGAAAAAATAAGGAAAAAAACACAGAGGAAAAAAAAAGCTTTTTTTTAAACCTCCACTGAATTTTTTTTTTTTTTTTTTTNTTTACCCTTTTTTTTTTATTACCCACTTTATTTTTTTCACGACTCCTAAGGAGCTCCGTAAAACCTTGCTCTGCTGTGCACAAAAAAATGGCAATTGTCCACATGATCGGCTTAGGAGAAGCTCTGACCAATCAGCTTCTGATTTTTCTGTTTTGTGACCTCCTGAACCATCAGAGAGAAACTGTCCTAGAGAAGGAGCTAAAAACTGGTTCAGAAAACTATAGTTCTGGTACCAAAATCGGCCATGGATAATTAGTGCAAAATGGAAAATTACTGAGTTCCTGGAAAAATTCCTGCAGTTTGAAAGGCACTATAGTGAACACATCATTGGCTAACTGACATTTTTTTTTATTACTTGACACAAATTTCTCTTAATGTTTACAGTGCTGTTGATCTAAGAGGTCAAACTTTTGCAACTCCATTTGATGTTTTTGCACTTGTAGAGCTTGTCAGTGGGTCATTTTTGTGTACAATAAACAATAGTCCTACATGTATGATGAACAACATGAGGCAAGACTGCTGTTTTCCAGTGTTTCTTGAACCTCGAGTGTAACAAAGGGCTCCATTTGCTTCATCTGAGGGACAGAAATTTCATTATTGTCAAAGCTTGTTAGAGTTGACTTCCAGTGATGCTCCCCATCCATTTGTACTTCAGAATAATGTCATTTTGTAATATCCTGGTGAGTAAGCATAAGAAGAAAAAGTGCAGCGGGAAGTTAATTAAATCAAGAACATTCCAGATTTTAATCATTGACTTGAGAGGTTACAGAATGGAGGAGAAAAAGCTAAACAGTGATTTTCTGCTCATGCCTGCCTTAAGAGAATGAGCGAAATGCCTGTATTTAATTTCCCGAAGAGGTCCATGCGCTGCAGGTTCAAAGGAAAAGCTGAGGCATTTTAAATTAGATATTGGGCCCTCTACCTTTTGACTAGTTTTATCAGTAATTATATTACTCTTCTCTAAATCACACTTCCATCATGCTTAATCAACCAAAAATTTGACACGTACGAAAAAATAATTAAGGTGCCCTTTTCCATCAAAGAGATTCATTTATAATGCAGCAAAAGTGATTTTCCTTTTTCAGTCTAAGAACACTGAGCACTACTTATTTTGAATAATTTTGAACATTTTCTTCCAAGGACAGGCATTATACTTTACACCTAACTTTTATTAATATATAAAATGCTGTTTGGTGACCAGCCTAACATACACTGAGTAACATCAATCTGTGATATTCACTTTTCCAGGTCCAGGTCACGGAGGCAACAGGCTAAGCAAAGTAGCCCAGAGCTTCCTCTCCTGAGCCACATCCTCCAGCTCTTTTTTGGAAATACTAAGGCCTGGTTTATGCTTAAGGACCATATCAGCCATTTTGCATGTTTGAGCCTAATATATTAAATTTTCATACACGCATTGTTACTACAGTCATTTCTCAAAGCATACTACTGGAACTGTGAATTAATTTTTTTTTCCTACCTTCCAGACCACCATTGGTTTCAGTTCATTCTGGTACACTATAAAATCAACTTGTTGATACTTGAAATGTTCGTGGGATAGGTAATCCATCATCGCAAACAAGACGTGTATTCATGTTGTTTTTTTTAGAAGTTACGTAATTTTAGTGTTTAAGCGCAATAAAAGGCGCAGAGTGAATGTATGCCTCCACCGGGGAATATAGTCCCAAAAAAAGACCTGTGTTTATCGAAACATTTAAACAACTGTCACTTCATAAGCCTGCGTAACTATTAGCAGGCCCTACAGCATATTTTGGTCAACTTAAAAAAAAAAAAAGCAGGGTAACTTGTTGCCCTAAAAAAGTTAAGTTATGCATTGTTAAACAAACAAAAAGCTGTATGTTCAATGAACCTAGGATTCTCAATAGAAACTCCACAGAAAGGAACCAGTCAGCCTCGAACCTGGGACGCAATAGAGCTAACCACTGAGCCATCATGACACCCACTCAATCACCAAGATTCTACTTTAAGCAATACGTTTGTGCTTTGCAAATAGCAATGGGCAAAACTAAACTTACTTAAGTTGATTAAACTCAAAAGCTCTAACTGATTAAAAAAAAAAACATCCTAAATACAACTAACTCAAAATCATTAGGTCATGTTGGGACAGTTAACTAAATTGGGTACAATTAATTAATTTCTTTGAGTTAAAACAACATCTGGGATTACAGTGTGGTCTCCTAACAGTTGAATATTGTCCATGAGGGATCCTGAGTGTCCAGAAGGGTCCCGACACCTTGCAGAGAAAATTCATTTTTGACACTTGTAACCACAATTTCATTGTCATTACCTGACCTCATGACCATAGGTGAGCTTTGGAACTTAGCTCTCTCTTCACCACAGCAGGATTGGTGTAGAGTCTGCAGTGGTTCAGGAGCTATACTGGACCATGAGTCTCCCATTCCGTCCTACCACCCACCTATGAACAAGACTTCCAGACCTGGAAGGGACAATCCGTAGTTTTCCAAGTATCATGGCCTCAGATTCGGAGGTGCTGATCCTCATTTCAACTTCACACTCAGCTACATCTCCAATTGTTTTATAAGGTGGATGTCAAACTGTACATTTTATTTATTTATTTTTACTGGATAGCCCCAGAAACCTAAACTTTCAACTTCTAACTTTTAGTGTCCATGTCTGTCTTCTGTGGAGCTACATTTCACCTCATGTCAGAACACGTTTAGCCTTGCCTGTCTCTAAATAAACCAGGGAGCAAGGGTACATTGCTGTTTCCATGGATACAAATACCAAACTAAAGTCAGTCAGGCGAGCACCAGAGCACACTTCCTGACAGAGTGGCAATTAAAATGGCTGTTTGAGCATCAAAGGCCATTCAAAACAGTCAGCACGGCCCTCGCTGTGAGAGACAAAGACAAGGGAGAAAAAAGAGGAGAAAAGTGGAAGGCGAAGACAACAAAGTTCTCATTTAACATCTTGTCTCTCCTCAAATAATTGCTTACTTTTAACAAGTAGCTTTAATGTCTTTTGTTTCTTGAATAGGGGTTTAGTACATTTTTATTTTTATTTATTTATTTTTTTGGTTTTGGTTTTTTTTTTTTTTTTTTTTNTTTTTTTTTTTTTTTTTTTGCTATTAATTAGCAAACCATCTTCATACATTGAGTTTGGAAGAGCACAGTAATCCATTAATTCAACCCTGACATTAATTCATCCGCTCCCTCATGCCATCAAAGCCGCCGAATCCCCGTCATTATTCACTTCCTGCTTCAAGTAGCACTACTACAACAATGGCCCACTAATAGTGCAATATCACAAAAACCATAACTGCCTTCAGCAACATTAAAGGAAGATATTGGACATGTTAATCACTCTATACGAGCCTGATCATCAGAACATACTCGAAATTTATGTGCGTTGTATGTCAAATCAATTTCAACTCCCTTTATTAACATTACATGATCCTCTACTACAATAAACTGAGTGTAATACTTTCAACTGGAGCTACAGCTTTCCCTCTTTTGTAAGTGGAAGCCCCAGACAGATTGCAAAGAGTGATTTCAGGATTCCAAGAAGACAAGTCATTTCACTGATTATTAGCCAGATACATCTATGTTATTTTACTGGGGAATGTTGTCAGCTGACACCCTACCATTGCAATCGTGTTGATAGTAATAGCAGCTTCCAAATCTTCCGTTTCTGCATTCATCTAAGCAGGAGTTTGGGGTTACGACCAGTTGTTTGGGCATGCACTTGCATTCTCTCTCTCTCTCTCTCTCTCTCTCTCTCGCTGCTTCCCTCTGTGAAATAAATGATCTTTGTTGACTTTCCTTTGAATGTTGAACAGTCTCCTTCTTTTATAAACAGTCCCACCTTTTCTGCAAATCCACGATCCATCTGTTTGTTCCATTCCTTTTTAATTTTTTCCAAATAGAAATGTCACAAAATTCCATTTTTCTTGCTGTGAGTACACTGCTGCCTCGCCACAGAGAATTTTTTGAAAGTCTCTGCCTTGAAGCAAGTGAGGAAACTTTACAGCACACCACTACATTAGCCCATTGCTTCTTAAAGAAATACTGTACTGCTTTTATTATGACTTTTACATCATCCTTGAACATTAAAAAAAATCTTTTGAACATACCCATTACTGGCTAAGAAAAGCTCATTTTCCACTATCAGTTAAACTGTTGCTTAACAAATCATCTGAACAAGATGTGTCCACAGGTGCAGCTCAGAGATTTTATTTAGTGATTTATGAATAATGGCACCTGCAGACAGAGCTATAACTGCGATCATTCAATGCATGTCACTCTGTGAGACGGGTGTAGTTAAAATCTCAGGTGTAATCTGTGTCAGACTATAAAATATCGAGTTTGACGCATGTCAGATTGTGCAATGAATGCCTGGTGAATTGTAGCGCTACGACAAGCAGGAAAAAACTGCAGGTAGAAATGCATCATTAGGGTTTTATTTTTTATATATATAGCCGTGGGTCATAGTAGTTGTCAAATTGTTGATTTTGGTCTTATGGCTGCAGGTGATTTTTCTATCGCAAGGTTGTTGGGCGTTAACTCATATCTCTATCATCATTGGTCATCATTTGCAGTGATGACCAACAACTTGATCACAATTCTCTCACGATCATTAACTTTCATCAGCACCTTTCAACAGCCTAAACTCACACAGACTTAATTCTCTTGAAATAGAAACAAATGACACCTGGGGCAGCAGAAGATAGAATTAAGAGAGATGTATCTTAATGCAGACTTTTTATGCACCCATATTTTTTCTAAATTTTTGTCTTTTGTCTTGCAACTTTTCAAACATACATAGCTTGACTGCATGTTGAGTTGTCACTTTTTTGAAATTGAAAAAGGTCAAATTATAAATGTCCCTATATTAATTTTGTTACCTTTATATCTTTAGCATCTGCATATAACTTCGGCTTATGGAAAAAAGTACAGTACTTAGAAAATGTTAAACCCTCTTTTCACACACACACACACACACACACACATCCAGGCACTGAACGGTATGAATGTTATGGATAACAGCATTAGAGAAAAAAAAATGAATGGGATTCTGCTCAATAGAATTCAGCAAAACAAAAAAAAAAAAAAAAAAAANCACTTTTTTTTTTCTTTTTTTTTGTCTCAGTGTGATAGCTGCTCTCTGATCTGCTCAGTCTGCTGGATGTTTCTTCCAGCAGAACAAACAACGTGATCTGCAGCCAGGACTTTTGTTTTGGTACAGCGGCCTGACAGGCTGTGCTGCCTGAGGGAACAATCCGCCATACTGACACGAGCCAGTCAGAGCCAACGCAAGTCAAACATTCCACTCGTTCGTTCACATTACAGGAAATAGGTTGATGCTTTGTTAACATGAAGGGTGTTAATTTGAGATGAACCCTAAAGGATAACAGTTACCCTGAATAAAACTTCTGTCCACTCATTTTTACTCATCTTTCTAGATGCTGAAAGATGTTACTGGTGTCAGTAAATTTCCAATTGTTGCAAATGATAAAGAAGTCATTTTAATTTTCTTATTTTATCAACATTACTTGACAGATAAACTATAAAAATTTAAACTTCCAATCTGATGAAGCTTCCATTTACTGCTGATCCTAATTTGATCACATTTTCATTTCATCCTTGTTTCAAAATATTAAAGTGCTTGTTGCATTATCTCATAACATGGCAGTGCGTGGTGGTCTTACTCTCCTCCTGGCTCTCCTGGGACCTTACATATCTTAGTCTGTCCCTGTTAACTGCAGCCTTTCATTGATACAAGCCTTGTAAAGCCATGCAGTCTGCCAGACATTCTTTGTTGCCTGTGCTGTTCCATTTGTCGACGCCTGCAGCCCCTCTCAACATCACCATTAGAATGAAGCTTAGTTTGGTGCTGGGGGAGAAGAGTGATGAGTGAGAGAACTAGAGGGGGCTGGAGAGGAGATGACGACAAGGTCCCAAACCTCACATTGACTCAACCCCCACCCCTCTTGGGAAATAACTTCTTGGAGACAGAGCCCTGGACCTCTAGAGGCTCCAGACCTTGCTGCTGACTGATGTCCAGGTGGCTGACTGTGGGCGAGGAAGGGTCCATTAGCAGATGGACGAAGGGCCTGAAGCTAATAGGGTTAGCGTGAGAGGTGGCAGCTGAAGAGGGAGTGGATGGAGGAGCTGTCACCATCAGAAGGCCCAAAATGGACCCACATCCCCATGCTAATTGCTCTGAAACCAAAGACAGAATTATAATTAAAGGATGTTTATAATACAACTGAAATTTGCTTACTTTGGTAATCTGCTACTTCTGTTTTGAGTAGCTGTTTTTCTGGGTTTGTATTTAACCTTGACATTTCATATGGTTCATTCAAACATTCAAAAAGATTGAAAGGAAATAGTGTGAAAGGACATGTATGTAATATGAGTTTTTCATATAGTTTCTAAAATCTTTAGAGAATTATTTATTTGGATTTATTATTTTAAAGCTAAATCCCACAAAAACTTCCCCAGAGAGACCTGCACACAGCTGGACCGCTGATCAACTTCCTCTTTTCCCACTGCTGAGCGCTGCCTAGCAGGAACAGGTCTCAGAGTCTTCGCTGAATGTAAACACCTTTGACAGCAGCACCTCCCATCAGTAAAATGATACCATCAACATGGAGCGTCCCTAAAGCTCCAAAATCCCCCCATGGAGACTGTCTTTTCACACCTGCAGGGTATGAGCACCAACACTATGGCCACAATCCATCCACTCCCATCCCAGCCCAAGGTCAAAGATCTGAGCGGGCATGGGAACCCATCACTCAGCCGGGTCCGGCTTCCTGGGTTGGGATGACTTGGGTTAGCTGGTTTACCCTCAGGGACGTTAGGCTCCTTCAGCCTTGCTCTAAACACCTGCTTCCTCAGCGTGGGGACAGATGGGCTAGTTTTAGACTGTGTGTTACCAGGTTGCCATGATACAAACTTCCACCACACAACATTTACAAAACTCATTTTAGTGTATATATAATCTGCATGGTACCGATTTATTGCGTCAGAACGATCCAGCTAGACAGAAGCTGCCATCTTTAATTTGACTTTGGTGTTTTTATGTCATCATAAGTGACTCTGTAGCCATCAGAAAGTTTGATCCAAGCCATATGGAAGGAGTTGCAATTTTTTTTAAATTAAAAGAATTCCTATATTCAGATCCAGATCTACATCAAAATGTTATCAGCTTCTTCTTTATCAAAGTCTCCCAAACAACAAACCAATGAAAACATAAAATTATCTACTTGGTGGAGGTAAACAATAGTTTTGCGATTGTCTGTTTTAATCATTATTGTTGCTTCATTTGATATTTTTAGTGGTGGGCTGCTATATAATCGGTAATATGACAGGGTTTCCAATAAAGTCTTTATTTAAGAAGAAACAACTCATTGAAACAGCTAATATTGATTCTGAAAATAAGTGTTTGTCTCAGCTCAAATGGTTCTGCTAAAGTACATACATGATGCTGAGCCCTGTTATTCTCAGACAAAATGCCCATATTTTGATTTTTGTCTCCCGGGCTCCATCTGAAAGTAGCCTGCATTTCAGTATTAATTTTGTAGAATAAAAGCATTGTTAAGATGAAATGCAGGCCAGTTTTTAAACTATAATTTTCCCACACAAATTATCCACAAGGCTGGTTGCCATGGGAATGAGATTTACTTATTTTCTTTCAGCATCAACACAAAGGGAAAACAAACAGTGAAAGAGCCTTCATCAGATATAGCTCCCTAGCCTTGGGTATGTTTCATTATCACCCAAGTGCTCAACAAAAGCTAAGAGAATTCAGAGGTCCTCCTATCGTACAAAAAGGCAGACAAAAACATGCCAAACAACTTACTACAGATACAGAACAAAACTGCACTTCATTTTGCCCCTGATTACGCTAATGGAAGTTCCTTTGTTGGCCTCAGTGCTTCCAAACCATGAAGCTAAAAGAGGATAGGCGCTCTGCTAAAGGCTCCATTGTGCTAGGTAAGCCCCTGGCTTAGACAGGGAGGGAGACGGGACCAGCTGTAATGAGTTTAGCCTCTCTCTGCTTTGCATCCTACCAGGAGAGAGCTTTACCCAGTGAGAAGTGTCTCCACAGGGCTTTCTGGCTAACGTAAGGGTGGATCATCCACTAAAGGTCCAATGGTAGGGAATCCCTAACCTACACTCTGACATGCTGGACAAGGGCAACTTATAAAATACAGGTGGTTAGCTAAGTAAAGGGAGAGAATTACAAAGGTGGAGTAAAGCTTGCTTTATGTTTAACACGGATGTTAATGTGGGCATGTGGAAAATGTGACGTAATTGCAGGCAAAACAGTGGTCACAAAGGTGGTTTTTGAGGCTTGCTCCTGTGATCCTGCACAATTTTTTTGAAACAACATGGTAGCGGTTGTGTGACGTAAATACACCTTCATCGATGCTTAGCCAAGAAAGTGGTGAGGAGGAAGGGGATGTGTATGTGAGAGAGAAAGAGAGAGAGAGAGAGAGACAGAAAAAAACAATATAAACTACCATATATACTCTATAAGCCGATCTCGACTATAAGCCGACCCCCGATTTTGACCTGTAAATTTAGATTTTTAAAGAAATCCACATATAAGCCGACCCCCTGATGTTGTTCCATCAATTTATTTGTTTAGCAAATCACCCGTTTTTTCTGAGAATTGTCACAGTATTCCAGTGATTTTCTGAAAATAATCCACGTACCGGTACCGGTAAACAGCTGATTACCGTAAGTGACATTAGCTAACATTAAATTTTCCGGACTCCTCTTCCTCATCTGAATCACATTAATGAAGGTAAGGAAAGCTTTACAAATGAGCTATAATTATCATGGAGCTTATTTGCTTATTTAGCTGTGTAATTATGGTGAGTTTTTTTTTTTTTTTTTTNTTTTTTTTTTTTTTTTAATTTTAAGAATCTCACCCATTATGTGTTTTCAGTAATTATCCTGGACCTGAGTCGATGCGGGTCTGTCTATGTGCTGGACATTCCTCCATACGGATTTTGGAATTTCCTCAGCCAACCCCCTGATGTTGTTCCATCAATTTATTTGTTTAGCAAATTACCTGTTTTTCTGGGTATTGTCATAGTATTCCTCTGTTTTTCTGAAAATAATCCACGTACCGGTGAACATGATATTTATTTCAGCAGCTGATTACCGTAACTGATGGATCACGGCTTACTGGCCGCCACAAAATGTGCTGAATATGATGTTTAGTCAGGAAATACATCATTCTAAGGTATGATTTAAACTATTTTCCATGGGTAGTGGTAATGGGTAGTATTTACACCCCTGGAAATTTCATTCTCTGGGATCCAATTTGAATTACTCGTGTATAAGCCGACCCCTGATTTGCACTATGAAATTTAGCAAAAAGAACTCGGTTTATATTCGAGTATATACGGTAACTTTGTCATCTTGCACTCAACACAAGTAAAAGCAATTCCTCCTCTTCATTAATCAGCTTTTCACTGCCTCCAGGTTTTGTTGTGGGTGACTACTGGAAACTACTTGTATTTCTGCTCGGTTTATTTTTGCATTTCATGTTGGTGGATAAGCTTTGTCCTACAGCACCAACGAAAAGCCCAGAGGTGAAGTGAAAGTCATCATGAACGTGCAAGAATCACGACTGCTCGCATACGTGGCCAGTCCATGTCGCAGTCATCAGCGTTCATGTCCGCATCTCGTCTCGTTAAAAAGGAACCAGGCCTAAGAGGAAAACCTGGACATTCAGCCAGCAGGAACCCAGTTGTATCTACATTTTAACTCCTGAAGAAAAAGGTCATGGATCCTCTAAATAGAAACCTGACTTCTCTCAGGCCTGGGGCATGGTATTTGAAAATAATACTTAGCATATTTATAACATGCTCAGAGTAACACATGAATAGGATTAACCAATCAGGACAATCCTGTGTTTACATTTTTAATTGAAAACAGTACACAAAATTGACCTTAAATACCTCAGTGTGATTATCTGAATTGTGTGGCACCCATTGCATGATTCTACATGGAAAATCCTGCTCATCTGGTATTAAATACACTGTAAACATATTTAGATGCAATACTGACTGCAGTTCATGTACAAGAGTAAAATCATATAAGGCTCATAAATATACATCATGGGAAGTATGGCAAATACTAACCTTGCTGGAAGTATGTTCGATGTTTCTCTTAACCTTGACTACCAACTTGTTTTCCATTTTCATTTAGATTTTTTCCCACTGTGGATGTTGTCTTTGGGAGGTGGGTCGTTCACACCTCGGTGAGCAACCTCAATGGTTCCCAACCCAAAGTTGGCCATTTTTCCCAGCCCTTTGCCCTGTTTGAATGGATACCCTCTCCCCTCACTTACCCTTACCATGAAAGAGAAGGCTCTAATAATCTCCCATGCTTTAATCAGGGGAGCTCAGGAGGATTGTACAGAGCCAGGGGGCTCATGCCTTTGTGCTGGCCTTGACCATTTTGATTCCGTTGGCGTTTTCTGGTGAGGTCTGCCACCCGGGGGCTTTTTAATTTGCTTTCTATTGACTCCTTGTTAATTGGGTTGGGGACAGATGCATCCAGATTTCAACCTCAAGTTCAGTCATTTTAACCCTACATTGTGTTTCTTTACACTCACAAAAGATGCTCAGCCTGCTGGGATGTGAGTTGTGTCAGGAAAAGGGAGGAGTGGGAGAATGGAGGAGAGGATTATGAGAAGAAAAAGACTGAAGCTTGATTCAGGGTTTGAACTAGCGGCCCTCCCTGAGCAATTAATCAGCATTATCTTGGTTTTTCACTTTATTGTCATCATTTATCTCTCAGGTTCACTAGGCCACATGTAAAAATGTATTCAATCATATTTTTATCCAGATTTTGCCCACACTTAAAGGACCAAACTGGTGGTTTTGCATGTCTGCGCCCAATATACACTACCTGCAAGCACATTACATTACTGCCAACTATTTTCCAAAATATAAATCTCTATTTTAATTTTTGTGTTTTATGCGAAATCCCTTAATCTTTCAAAATCAAGTGTTCAGTGATACACCCACCTTAAAATTTAGTGTTTCTCCTGCTACGTCTACATATGATTGTAGAAGCCATGGTTGTTTTAAATTTCTCTGTAAAACCCATCTTCTCCTGGGACTGTATTCCCTGGTGGAGACATACATTTTCTTCTGTGTAACTCTGTGCATTTATTGAGCTCAAACTTGCAAAATCCTTGCTTGCAAATCCATGCTCCTTTCAAATTCCCTATAGTGGATGTATTTTTCTATCCAAACAGCAAACGATGAAGCTGGTCACATCAGCCTGTCTCCTTATAGGCAGGAGTGGAGTTGTGACTGGTACAAATGAAGTGTCCCACTCTGTGCACCAGGGTGTTTAAGTGTGTAATCATTTGTTGCCTCCCTGGAGACCCATTGGCCAGACGGAAGGAAGTCACTGCTTGGAAATTCATGAATCTCAGCAAATCAAGAATGCACCCTCAGGAATCTCATTAAGGAGCTCCAGACGTCAATGCTGCAGCCTCACGATGCAGTTTTTCTAACAGACCAAAAGCAGTCCATGCTGGATTTAACTGGATAATAGTATTGGTTTCACATCAGCGCAGGAGCAGGAAGACCACAGTGGATAAGTGAGGAGAACACCCTCCCTCTCCCCTGTCTGCCTCTTCGTGACTGAGTAATTATTCCTTAAGCCCACCTACCCAGGCAACAAAAATAGAATTGATTTCCCATTATGTGAAGCATCGCTCCTGCTGGGAAGGTCCTGTCAGGGTGACCAGGCAGCAAGCAAGCAGACATGTCTAATGTGGGAGAGTGGGACTGTGTGCTGCTGCAGGGCTATCGATGTGATCCTCTCTTCCCCAGAATCATCACCTCGACATGATTTTAAAAAGCTGCATAACAGGGAACCAGGCCCACACAGCTGCACACTTTTGGGTTTATTAACTTAAAAATTTATTATTTTCAATTTATATACAACTATTTTTGAACACAAGGCTGCAGAATCATTCAGGCAATGGCTGTCGAGTGAACAATTTGGGTGTGTAGCGAGTAAATTCATGTTACATGCTGATGTCAACAAGCAAGTAAAGTAAAGGAAGCAAGTAAAGGACTAATCAAAACCAGAGCAAGGCTTTCAGGGCAGTTTGGAACCTATGTAGGCCGAACTGTCAACTTTTGCAACTTTGACAATGTTCAGCAAAAACTCCTGCTAAAGCAAAGCATATCCCCTTTAACTACTGAAATTTGTAGCACCAAACAACGCCTTTGCATTAATTTCAGTCAGGCAAATCTCATCTGAGTCTCTCATTTGAATGTTGTGGGATAGACTCGGTGTTTATTAATTCACACCCTGCTTTCTTTCTTTCTGTAGCCACACTGTCCTCCTAAGCAGGTGCCAATCACAGCAGGCAGGCTCGCCTAGAGGCCTGAGTGGCTGGAACTCATTAGAGAAAGCTGGCCGTGTTTTGGTGCTGGCGCAGCCCAAAATTCATCCAGAGCCCAATGTGAGACATTCCTCAGGGTGGAAAGAGGTTAATCAGCAGGGCAAAAACAATGAGCTCAGGTCCTGTAGGTAGCAAGGGGAGGAGGAGGCGGTGAAGGAGGAGGAGGAGGAGCAATGATAGTTGGTGTCCAAGGGAGTACGAAGGACACGGTGGTGGGTCGACTGTGAAATGAGGAAATGCATCAGGAAATGCACAAGGACATCCAGGAAGCTGCATATTTCTGTGTATGCAGCAGTTTTGGGAATGTACAAAGTCACAGCACAGCATGGACATGGAACCTTGTGTAAAATTCAACATCTGTTACAAGTGAAAAATCTTCACGCGTCAGCGAAGCGGCACAAAGTTCTATATTGGATTTTGATCCCTTAGCATGTATTTGCCATTATTCACTTTCAGTCCTTTTGTATTGGGCCTTTATTAAGCATGGAAATGCACACGTTAAAACGAACAGACTCCTGAATACTGACTGCCAATTTATAATGGCATAAAGAAATGCAGTAAGTGGCCTTTGCTGAAGGTAGAAATCAATATACCCTGAAACACTTTGAAATGAGATGAAATTGAGCAGAAATCCAAGGAAATCGAGGAAACCTGCTTTAGTTCCACTTTGTTTTCTCGTTGGCTTTTAGAGCCTTTTTATTTCACTCCATTTCCAGTGGCAGGATCCATGTAATGTGAGGCAAATGTAAAATATAATGAATAGTGCACAGCTGCACAGTTGGATAAGTGCACCACGGCTCGTTTTAACCACTAATGGCACGGGTCTGGTGTCAGTTCAGGACTGATCCAACCGTACGTCTCCATGCGGTTGAGTTTTTCTAAGATGGTCAGTGGACAAACCTTTGGCTCTGATCCCCGTTCAGACTCACCACATTTCCACAGTATTGCCACGCATATATGACAAAAATATATTGACCATCAAACATGATTATGGGAAAAAGAAGTTCAGGACAATCTCTGAAACTTTTAGACATCTCCAGGGAAGATTATTACTTTGAAAAACTTTGAGATAATTAAATGAGAGGAATTGAGAGATAAAATAAATGAGAGACCAAACAAATGTCAGGATTATCTCGCTGAACCTCAAGGTTCTTTAAAGGAGCATACCACTGATTTTGCCTGCTTGAGCCACAAAAATACAACCCAACCAACAGCTATAGTATATGGAAGAAAATGTATATCTCCACCAAGGAATATAGTCCCAGAAGAAGTTTGCTTTTACAGAGAAATTAAAATGAGGATGATACAATCGTGCGTAAGTGTTAGGTGAAATTTAAGGTGGGTGTATCACCGAACATTTGATTTTGAAATACTAGGGAATTTTGCAAAAATAACACGAAAACTCAAAAGGAGGAATGAAAGTAAATAATGGCAAATACATGCTAAGGGATCAAAATCCAATGTTATGTTTTGGAAAATGATTGGCAGTAATGTAATGTGTATTTTGGCAGAACAGGCAGTCCCTGGCTTACGAATGAGTTTCGTGCCCACGGCTGTTCATAAGTCGGATTTGTTCGTAAGTAAGAACAGTTACGTAAGATACGTATCTAGCATATATATTTTACCTTTCTATGCATAAGAAACATTAAAGAAACACTTCCAGATATCCNATTAAAAAAACACGTAGGCTAACACTCTCACTCCTATTGATGTCTTGCACGTCAGAAGAGGCATCGTAAAGTAGTGTGCTGTTCATTATTACGAATCATTGTTTGAACTCTAATTTTTAATTTAATAGGCTTCATGTCGGTCAGTTCATAAGTACGGGTTGTTCGTAAGTCAGACGTTCGTAAGTCAGGGACTGCCTGTATTCATTGGGCTCAAACTAGCAAGATCACCCAGTATTGTCCTTTAAAACTTGTTGTGAAAACACCCACATGCTGTATCTTTCTCATGTCCTCTGTCTTCTTTTCCTGCTGCCATTGTAGGACATAGTTGCCTAATCTGGTCATTTTCCCTCGTTAATACACACCAATCTTATTTATTTCTACCTCACTTATCAGCTTTTACCATACAGTATGCTAAGAAAGACGAGACACATGCTTTGCCAACTCTATCTGTGCGTCCCGTGATTCCCTTAGTTTGACTGCTTCACAACATGAGTCTATTTGTGCCCTTCTTTGTTTGATAACCCCCAACTACCACCACACACACACACACACACACACACACACTCACACACTCATATCCAGGCTCCATATACCTGTGTGTCTTTGCGTCTGTGTATGAAGGTGCCCGTATGTGTCTGAATAGGTCAACGACGCACATTCGCCGCTGGTGGCATTAATCATTCCAGCCAAGTGAGTGTGTGTGTGTGTGTGTGTGTGTGTGTGTGTGTGTACTTGTGTTCAGGTATTCTTTTATCTCACCTCTTGTAAGGCTGAATGAATATGTTCAACTTTTGTCCGCTGTTCCGTCTGTATAACGGCGTCTTTGTTGCTCTGCAGCGTCTTATTAATTTGAATCAGGTTTTTTTTTTTTTTTTTTTGGTAGCACAATTCTCCATTTTTCTGATTTTTTTCTATCCCTCTGGCTTAACTTCTTATTCTCCTCTTCATCTTCAGTACAGAGCAGGGAGATGCATATCTTTTTCTCTCCTTTCTTCTGTTATTCTCTCTTTCTCTCTCTCTCTCTCTCTCTCTCTCTCTCTTACATAGGCAGTTTCAGTCTCTGCAGTGCATGTATTCTTTTATACATTATGTCAACATAGTTTGCATTGACTGTTTAGACCAGATGGAAAAGGAGATATTGGAATATGTCTTGAGCCCTGGAAGAGCGTCGCTGTCTTAGTTTATTTAGGTTTTACAGGAAGAATCACTTCAAAATCAAAGCTCAGTCATTATCTACTCACCCATGTGACTGCTGGACCCTGCAGCTCCATCTTAACCTTCTCATAACTTATTGAAATTAACAGCACCATTTTTTACATCTAAAAAATACGCATTAAAGGTCCTTCAGATTTCTGCAAGAACTTCATGCAGTAAATCTTTTTATTGCTGCATGACTCACTCATTGAGGGTAATTCATTTTAAAAAAAAGTCATGGTCACTACACAGCGTCATGCTAAATAAGCGGCGTAATAACTGAAGCTAATTCATAAAGCTTCCCTTATGTTAATCAGTGCATCGTTGTCCCGTTACAGATATATTGTTCCCATGGGGAAATTTATTCTGGACTCCAAATTGCCACACAGAACATCCACCTTACAGCCATTACACATATTTTGAAGCAACAGTTAACACATAACATATACCATAATCGACGTCAACATCAAATCTAAATGTTGTATTGCACAAACCCCACGACCTTGACATGTGACCTCATTGTAGACTGCTATTAAGAACTTTGACTGATACAGGCACAAATGAGTTCTTAAACCTTTTTNCTCATTGTAGACTGCTATTAAGAACTTTGACTGATACAGGCACAAATGAGTTCTTAAACCTTTTTAATGTATTGTCGTACAAAAGTATCAGACAAAAGACAGGGAATATCGGTGTGTTTAATGAGCCACGTTTTATACAAATTCCTCTGGTGTCAAAGCAAAATCAACATGTTAGAACAGAAAACAAAGACAACTTGAGGAAGAGGCTCATTGCCACTAAAATGTGTGCAAGATTGGATCAAAACTCGCCATTTAAATACTCTGAATGAGCTGAGTGGGCTTACAAATCAAATTTATTGATCACTATCACACTTAAGGCAAATACAGTTTAAAACATCCCAGATTTCATACTGCTGAAACTTACCACCAGACTGAAATAGCATTCTAGCACTTCTTGCATGGCAGTGTGTTTTATGAATCATCAGTACCTTACTAACACGTCTTTCGTGTAATGGTAAAAGATGGTAACAGAGGCTTATTAATGAGGGAACGTCATTGCATGACATTATTTGCTCTCATCAATACGTTAAGTCTGGTGCTGTATTTTATGAATAAGCTCCATTATCACTTTGGTTCATTTTCTCTGTGTACTTTTTATACCTTGATCTAGAGAAAGTATTAACCGGACGATTCCTTTGAAAGCATTTCTCTATTATTTTATTAAAATGTTTTCGTGCCACAGCGTTCTTCACTTTCACATACTGTGGAACCCCCCCCCCCNACCCCCTCCTGGGCTACTGAGGGCAGCATTTGGACCACACCCACCATAACAGAGCACGTAACAATGTGACATTGGCTCTCACCTGCAGGGGCTTCATGATCTCAGCTGAAGCCAGATTTCAGACAGAGGGGACGTGTTGCCCAGACAGGCTGCTTGGACGTAGGCCAGATGCACAAGCTGTGAAAAGGTCCTGTGGCCTCGCTCACATTTCTCCAGTGTTGCATTTGTTCTAACTCCTCTCTGCTTCCCCGCCATCTGTAGTCTTAATAAAGCTGTCAAAAAGCAGTCATTCACTCTTGAGCAGCTACGCCTCATGGTGCGATCACTAACATTTAGCCAACAGGAGTTCAGCAAAGTCTCGAGTACATCAAAAAGTTGCCGAATTGCTGCGTGGACTATTTCCCAAACATCAGACATCATCATCACTTGAAAGCAACTTTTAACTTCTGATGACACAGCCTGATTGGATGAAAGACCAGAGACAGACCTGACAGATTTGACGGGTTCTGAGGTTGTGGAGCTGTGAGAAGAAATGCGCCGGGCATATTAGTGGAATGAATAATGACAAATCCCAGCATGCCAAAGTCCAGCAAGAGATGGTGGTCGTGAAGAAGAAAATGAAAGTCCTGCTGTTTGTGGCAAAGGAGTCATGGCAACAGCAGACCGCTGGGAAGTTGATGAATGACAGTAGGGACTGTGATTCTCGTTCACATGGTGTCACATGGCTACAACGGAACCAGAGGCTTTGTAGCGCTCCGTGTATCCAAACCCTCCTGTTTATTGACTTGCAAAGTCTATTGTTTTACTGATGATGCAGTCCCTCCTTCTGCTGAAGGCCATTCTCCAAAGACAATCTGGAGCGAGTGTGTAAAGGGAGACACAGGATCATAGTTTATTAGCCATAAGTCTGCTGCTTTGGTGGACTTTTAAACAAGCCGTTTTCTCTCCCGAGGGAAAAGAGGCGCTAATCCCCGACCCTTTCGCTGCAATTTCATGAGCTGAAATGAAACCATTATTTCACTGAACAAACAGTATTACAGAGATTTTCCAGCAGTGTCTGAATCTTTAGAAATGATTGAGTCTGGGATGTGATTTTGGGGCTGAATAAAAGCACCATTTGACTGAGCATATATGGTAAGTCACAATCATGCCTTATAGTATCGTGCATTAAAAGATCTCATCAGCCTGCAATGCATGTCTGTGCCTTTTCTCATAAAAAGCCTTCAGTTTCAATTACTGTTCCCATTTGGTTTTGTCTTACGACCATAATTTCCACCATCATAATCACCTTCAGGCTGTAGTTTTTTAATGATGGCAAAGTGAAGAGGAAGAAGAAAAAAAAAAGACAAATACAGTTGAATAGATGTCCTAAGTCTTTGAGGGAGGATTTCAAACATGAGAAACAGTCACAGGTGTTGCTTTTTCCACTGGAGTGTTTTGGGATCGGGAGGAGAGGGGTCTGTTTTGTGGGACGTGCCATGCCAAGTGGGGATGAGTAAACAGTCCCAAGAGCCAGAGGTTGTTCTGGGCCATGAGGAGTGTGGCCACGCTGACGTTAGCCAGCGCTCTCCTTTTAGAGAGGAGGGAAACGAGCAGGAGCGTCAAGCCAAGAGAGCCAGTCAAAGCTCGTGGCACATCTCAGCGGCTGTGGCTGCTTCTGCTGCTAAGCCTGGACAGACACCCGCAACCGCACAGCTTGGAGCGAGAACCAGCACTTAGTTCCTTTCATTTAGCCAGTCACTCTTTCATTTCTCCAACTTCAACCTCGCTCTCTCTCTCTCTCTCTCTCTCTCTCTCTCCACGTGCACATCTGTCTCTGTCACTTTCGCTCTCTCCACCTTTGGCTCGCTCTCCATCTCTCTCCTTCGCATTTTTTTTGGCTCCCCCCACTTGTCAATCTGCTAAACCTATTAAGTATTACTAAGCGGGCAAAAATGTGGCGCAATGAAATAACATAGGGAATTACACCCTGTCGTGGTGAAGATGAAACTGGTCTATTTATGAGCGCAGAACAAATAAACCAGCTTTGAGGGTGCGTCTGGTCTGTGTCTGCCACAGAGTACTGACAGAAGCCCCAGAAAGCAGCAGCCTTTCACTCCCATAACTATGAACAAAGAACATCAGGTTTGGGTTTAGTTTTCTGCCTGCTGTCACTGATACGTTGATGTTTTTCAATTTGTATTTATCCAGGGAAGGTTTTATTCACAATGCCTGCTTTATATTCAGGCAGTTGCACATATTAGCACTTGAGAGCTGCCCAGTGCAAGAATAATGATCTACTGCTGGCCCTGTATTTTGCATTTCTAAGCACTGGAGCCAAAGTGGAAAACGTTTTATAAAACTGACAGGAAATGTTGGGTTTTTTGTTTGGGCACGTAGTTGCCGCGTGAGCGGTGTTCATGTATATTTGCCTGCTTTACATCCATCTGGTGGAGTAAATACCATGTCCACTAGGGGGCAGCGGGAGGGCTGAAACATCATCCATGGCTGGCACCAAACATTTTAAAGGGTCAACCTGTGGTTTTGCATGTTTGAGTCCGATAAATACTACCCATATAGCCGTTACATTACTGCCAAGCATTTTCCAAAGCATAAAACTGTTTTCATGTTATCTTGCCAAATCCCCTAATCTTAAAAAATCAAATGTTTGCCTATTAAAACAACCGAATGTAGAAAGCAGGCTCATTTTTATTGTCTCTGGTAAAAGCAGTCTTTCTTCCTGGGACTATCTCATGGAGAATTCTCAGATCACTCTGTGCTTTTTACTGCGTTAAAATGCTAAAATTATGTAACTCTGACAAAAATAATGATGTGTGGTTCGCTTTGATGGACTACTTATCTCAATCATGTTTAAAGTCTCTTACAAGTTGATTTTTTTATAGTGTACTAACAATGGCTGCCTGGAAGGTAGGAAAAACAATTCAAAAATTTACCACTCCAGTAGTACATTTTGGAAAATGGTTGGCGATAATGTAACGTATGCAGGTAGTATTTATGAGGCTCAAACATGCAAAATTACTGGTATTGTTGTTTAAAAACTACTTCCAATTTTGCTTGACAGTGCAAATAAAGATGGAGACAATTGAGGATGATTTTCACCAGCTAGCTGTTTGTCGCTTTGTGATTTGTTAGCTTTATCTCAAAACTTTCAGTCAGGCCCCGTCCATACTAATACGGATATTTTGTTAAACAGATGTTTTCCCCTACCATTTAAAAAAAATTATGTCCACACAAGCATCATTTTACAAAATATCTCTGTCCACACGAGAACGCTCAAACGGCTAGAAACGCATGCTGGGCTGGCAGGTTCATTGCACAAAGCAACAGGTCACATGCGTGAGTTTATTTCTGACGTCATCGTTTCCCAAACGCTCTGTTGTAGACGTCCACAAGGATACACAGAAAGCGGGGTTTTTAGAAATCTCCACTTCAGGAGCCATTTTAAAAAGTCTCCATTTTAGTGGCCTAAAATGCTGTTTGTGTCTGGATGAGAGGCCAAAACGCAGAGGAAAATATGCGTTTTGTAAAATATTCGTATTAGTGTGGACAGGGTGTCACTCTGTTGCTTTGCTGCTTACAAAAATTTGACATTACTGTCCCCCTACAATTTTTGTAGGTACTGCAACTTGTGAAAGCTTTATTTCTTGAGAACGAAGGCTTCGAACGAGCACGTGGCAGCCATCATGTATCACATATACAATGCAATTTCTTATGTGCCTATTATACTTTTAGTTTTTGGTAATTCTCTTGTATGAGCAGCCACATTCTCACCAGGAAACAGAATTTCATGTGCATCACATGTAACATTGTACAAGTATAATGTGGGTGTGGTGAGGTGACAATAAAGCTCCTTGTGTCCTTGTTAAGTATAATCTTTGCTAGAATCAAAGAGATATCGATTGTAGAAGCAGTGATACCAGTTTCTCTACCACCAGTAAAACCTCAATAGACCACAATGCAATTTAGCTGGAAGACATGACACACTACTCTGTCACTGTCGTTATAACACTGCTCTTTCTGCCTGAAAATCCCAGCACATTCCCTGTAGGTTGTTGAGAGGCATTCTGGGTAATCAACAACAAATCGCTACCTGAAGATGAAGGCAGATTGAAGGAGGCTCAGGACAATTTACAACACTTCTTCACCAAATAAATCCTAGAATACACAAAGCATCACGGGTTGATGAAATAAATAAGTGATTGCTCAGGGGCTCCTCGTCAGTAGCTGCAGTGGGAAAGACTGACTCATTCCGTTTTCCCATCATTGTTTTCCCACTTGGTCAAGAGATTGAAAGCACACCCACATATTAACCTATTCCTTGCTGCAGACCTTTTTTTTTTTTTNCTTTTTTTTTTTTTGTCTTTCGATCCCTGCTTACCTGCCTGCATGGCATCTTCCCAGCCATCAGTATGTCAGCACACGCCATACGAAATAATGGTAAAAAGCTACACAGGACAAATTTATTCCACTGTGGCCAGTCGTGTCTTTGGCCAAAAGGATCCTAATTATCTCCCAGAGGTGCTCCGTCCTCCAGAGTGAACAAAGAGAGACCAAAGCGTTCGCTCAGCGTTAACAGCAAGAGAGATCAGACATTCACTCATCTTCCAGCACAGGTAAACAGTTCCCTTTCTCATTATACACCTCCCATGCTTTGCTCTGATGATTCTCTTCCTCTCTGTCTCTCTCTCACACACCACACACACACATATAGAAGTCAGTCACCCATGCAGATTACAACACCCACAGTAGGAGCAGTGGATTGGTTCCTGTCTGACTCTGAAAAGAGCTCTCGCTATTCTTGTCATTTCTGCTGATCATAATCAAACAATTTAGTTGTTATGAATATGTAAATATAACAGAGGATTGCCAAAGTCAGAATTTATCAATTAACATGCAATTAAATTAACAGAACAATAATTATTTTGTTGGAACGAGATACTATGTTCACCCATCAGCCTTCATTTTAATGCTTAACAACCAGTGTGTTAAATCCAGATGTGGATAATGACTGCAACCATTTTTCCTAAATATTCCTTCCTTCAATTAAGGGAATTTTCCTGATCAGATGTCAATGTACAGACTTTAGGCATTTCTAGTAATGATAACTTAACAAATCATAGCTGACAATACTTTAAATTCATCTGAACAATCTTGCATTATCTGCAAAACCAAAAGCAACATTTGAAAAAATCTACTGCGTTGAGAAGGTTTTGGTGTGAATATACAGGAAATACCTTGTTTTTTTTCCTTTGGACTGGATTGCTCACAGGTTAAGTCAAGACAAACAGGCTGACTTTTTTATATCAGAAAATAGATAATCCTCATAGTCAACAGTAAACCTGGATCTTTATAACTATTTTTGGCAGGAAGCCTCAATCTGAGGTCAGAAAATTCCCCTGGCTTCTGCATTAATGCATGAATTAACAACATATTATAACACTGGTTTTTACTGCAGTTTAAGCCAGATATGATAGGTTAAATGTGTTTCTTTCAGAGTAAGAGAGAAACCAAATCACCCTTGCAAGCTGGTTAAAAACTTCAGCTTATGCCCATAAGCGCTTCTTCAGTATTTCATTTAAAAAATAATACTAACAAATCATTCAAATCTATTGTGTGCGATGAAGAATTTTTCCAAACAGATGTTCTTTCAGTATCTAAGCATCCCACTTGGGTCTTGACCCAAAGGTTGGAAAGGCGCGTAAACCTTGGCCTGCCTTGAGCTCTGAAATATAAACTCTAATATAAAAGTGTCTAAGGAAGATATGGCTGAAAAATGTGGAGTGAATGAGAAATGCAAAGAGCCTGAGTAACAAGCTTTAGGTCTGACGTCTCCCAGAGAGCAACAGATGGTAAACTCTGAATGACTCAGCCTCAGCGCCATCATACGTGGTCCTCTACTGCCACCTGCTGGTCAGATGCAGAGAGGGCAATGGGAGCGTTTAAATAAAAATAAGGAGAAAAGTTGTCTAAGCAAGAGTGTACTTTCTATTAGCTGAGAAACTTACTGAGAACTATTATTAACACATAAATCTTCTACTTTTACAGTGATCCATAAGCTCAGGAATGGCTTAATCAATCATTTCAATCCTTTGATATGAAAGTTGCAATTGAAGTTTAGACATCCATTGTAAATGATGATAAAGAGATCTCCACATAGGCCGAGGCTGTAATGATAAACACATGTGAGTCTTCCCACTGAGGCTGAGGGCCAATTATAGACAGCAGGCATTAAACAATCTATCATATCTGTGTAGAAAAATGAGCCCCCAGTACAAAAGGAGGATGAAAAATTATGTGGAATGTGAAGAGGTGCAAGCAGATGGATTATGAACTATAAATGTATAACAAATGAACTGAGCGGGGGGCTCAGGACTGCCAGACCTGCTCAATCAATCACCGCTCTAACAAGACAGCGGGCAGCATTTTGCGGTTTCAAAAAAGAAAGAGAGGCGCTGGAAGCAAATTCCACGCTTGGGTGGAGGGTGGCACAGACGCACAACATAAACACACAAAAGGGGTGAGAGAGAGTGCAGAAACAAAGTGGAAATCACCATGAAACCACATGCAAAGAAAGACTCTGTGGATTCTTCTTGGGCCAGGAAGCCCCCGTCCCTTTTCTCAGGTTTATCCACCTCTCAACTCTTCCTCCCCCCCTTTTTTTCCCANAGCCCCCGTCCCTTTTCTCAGGTTTATCCACCTCTCAACTCTTCCTCCCCCCCTTTTTTTCCCATTTCATATCTCTCTCTATCTCTGTGTGTCTCTTTTCAACTACACTCTTCATCTTAATCCTCTTTGCTCCTGCAGATAGACTCTCCTTGGTTTGTCTCACCCACTGTCCACCTGGACAATGACCTTATCCACTCTGTCTGGCCTTTACCCACACACTCCCACTGCAACTGCCACCCTCTCCTGCCTCCCGCCTCCACTTTGTCTCCTTATAGATGACCTCACCCTCTAGCCAGGCCCCCACCTGCCATCGCCATACAGACGGAGCTCAGGGACCCGGGGGATTCAGGGTGGTGGTGGGGTGAAGAACCCCATGCAGCCGTGTCCAGTAAACACATTGTGAGTGCAGGCGATGCTGTCGGAGTCCAGCGAGTCACAATGAGCCAACATGGCGTCCTGGAAGAGAGGTGTCCCGTTGTCTGGGCCTTTCTTTAGGATCCACGCAGAAGAAGGAGGAGGAAGGGTGGTGGCTGGGAGGACTTCACCCTACACCCTCCCTTCACCGTCTCCTCCTGTTCTCTCAAAGAGTCACAGAGGTGTGGAGGAGTGAACAATGGATCTGCAGCACAGACACACACAGATACACAGACACACACTCCTAATAGGCTTCAGCAGGACTGCTATTTTTAGACTTGAATCCACAGATAACTGCTGTATTCTTGTCAGGGTGGGAAAGTCTCAGAAACCCTTTACTGACGTTCCAGAAATTCTCCATGCATTTTTCATAATATGAAGTGCATAAACCCAGTACTTCTAAATACCCTTTGTGCCTTTGCAGAAAGATCTACTCATCCCCCAAATTCTGCAGCTGATGATGCAAGTGCCGGTTAACCAGCAGCAATTCTCAGACTTCACAAGCAGGAAAACTAAAGTTTGCCTGTGGTCCGTTCATTATCAGCTGGATTTGATGCAGATTTAAAGGCCTGGTTTGTGCTTAATGCTGACACAGGCTCCTAAACAAACCAAACGCAAGCATTCATGATTCTCTCGCTTTCACGACGGCCATGCACTTCAACTCTGGGACTTTCAGTGGTGCTGTAGGACAAAGCCTCTCTTATCTGCCCCCAAACACAAAAACAAACTCAGCGGAAACAGAAGTAGTTTCCAGTTCAGTTACCAACAACAAAACAAGGAGGCAGTGAAAAGACAGTTGTTGTTGATTAACACAGAGGAGGAATTGCTGTTACTTGATTGGCTGAAGATGAAAAAGTTGTTCACTGTTGTTTTGTTCTGTCTTTCCTTTCCTCCTCGCTAGACATGGAAAGTTTGATTCATTTACAAGAATCGGATCAGTCCAATCGTCCTATGTCCAAACCCAATCACCGATTCATCTGTCCAGGGAGGGGGCTTGTGTAATCATTATAATGGGTTGTGGGGGTCGCTTCCTTTTATTTTCAATATGCTGAGAGACAAACTGAGCCAAAATCTCATCATAGAGTGAGCAACTAGCAGGTTTAATCCCTTCCGGCAAGCTCTGTCGTTCATTCTTCTCCCATCAAACAATGGCGATTTCTCACACTCACGGTTCTCTCGGTTCTCTTGCCTCTCGGTTCTTGCGGTTCTCACGGCTCTCTCGGCTCTGCACTCTGTGTCTGTGTCTCTACTCTGCGAGTGTGAGCTACCCCCCCTTGTGGACGCTCACGTACACTACATCAAATGCCACTTAACCCTCTGGAGTCTAAAACCACTTTTGACGCAATGTTTGCTGATTTTTGGAGACTTTCTTTCATTTTTTTAGAATCTTATTGAATCAAGTACAAAATTGACAACTTTTTTTTTTTTTTCNTTTTTTTTTTTTTTTTTTTTTTTGAATGAATAATTTTCCTGAAAAATTTATTTGAGCCTCCAGAGGCTTAAGCCGTGTTTGTGGACCACACAAACTAGACTGCCTGAGCCAAACAGACATTAGTTTTATGGTTGGAGTCAGAATGTGTTGATTGATCTCAAAGACAGGATGTTGTGAAAAAAAAAAACATAAATATATTGAATCTCATTCATGTATACACACAAACACTGTCTGCGCTGTTCGAAAAATCGAGTGGTGTGCAACCAGCAATTACATTACATTTTCCATGTTCCCACTGTCGCTCCCACATTGTCATAGACCGGGCCCAAGTGTAATAGTGCAGGTAATGTACATTGACACACATGTAAATCAATGACAAGTACCTGTGAAATAAGCCTGAAATCACACTCACCAATATATGTCACTGCAGTTTAAAAGACTCTGTTCAGCCTCCATCTTATCTGAAATGTGCAACGTTATGTAGACAGACACACTCAGGTGCTTGGATTCACAAGCTCACACATGAACAACAACATATACACACACATGCCCATCCATCTCAGCTTCCTACTGTCAGCATTTTAAGGAGAGCAGCGTGAAACTGACACAACCTCACACCTTCTTTTACCGCTCTGCACATCTTTCCCAACAACAAAGACAGAAATCAAGTGCATGAGATGTATTGTTGTAGATTCTGGTTTAGGATCATTGATTAGGCAAATTTCAGCACAATTTCATAGATAAATTCTTGGTCCTGGATCAGTGATCTGGAATGCTGCTCTGGGAGTCTTGAATAACTTCTGCCCCCTCACCTTTGCTTTGTAACACTAGCACATAAGTAATAAATACTCATATCCTTCAATTCTATATCTGCAACATAAAATTCTCTTTATACTTCCTCGTGCTTAACTTAAAGGAACATACTGTACATTTTAGCCCAATGTATACAACCTGAATACTCGCTGTTACTGACAACCAAAACATAAAATTGTATTTTAGTTTTTATGTTATTTTTCCAAATCCTCTAATCTTTCGAAATCAAATGTTCAGGGGATACATCCAGCTTAAATTTTAGTGCTTCACCTGCTAACACTTACGTATGATTGCATTTTAATTTCTCAGCAAAAGCAGTCTTCTCCTGGGACTACAGTATATTTCCTTGCAGAGACATACATTTTCTTCTGTGTAGATTATATTAAGTAACTTCAACAAAAAATGAAAAGATGTTTTGTTTGCTGTGCTGAATTACCTATTTTAAGCATGTTTCATCGTTTCATGTCTCTGCAAGTTGATTTTTATATCTTAAGGGCATGAACTCAAACATGACTGTCTGGAAGGCAGGAAAACAATTCAAAAATTTAGCATGTTTTGGAAAATGGTTGGCAGTAATATATTGTGGGTTGTATTTATTGGGCTCAAACATGCAAAATCACCAGTATGCTCCTTTAATGTTCCAGCCTCCCTCCATTCTCTTTCTCCTTGTTATGCTTATAAACTTTGGCAAAGCTAACAGTAGCCTCCTGCAGGTGAAGCAGCCATTATTTTTGGTTATGTGAAAATGAATCCGCATGCAGCTTCATTATTTTTATGTTCTGCTACTTATATTTTTGACTGGGGGTCAAACATGCATCTTCCTTAGACCATTCCACCCAATTGGAAACCTTCCCGCCTGCAGCCGTGTCATCTCCCAAGGCTCCACAGTGTTATAACTCAAGCCTCTGTGGAGGGCCTAGCCTTGCTGCATCACCTTCATTAATCACCGTGCTGGAAACCTCTCCGTCATCCACAGCTCCACGAAATGCCTCTCAACTCCAGCAGCTTCCCAGGTTTATTTTTCCCTTTATCAGTTGTTAAGGCAGAGGGAGAAGGAAAGAGAGAGAGAGAGAGAGATGCGGAGAGCTTTGGCTGTGTTTTTTAATCTGTTATTCTCCTGTATTGGCACGGGCGTCTCCAGCGTGGGGATTAAGACTCCAGACAGAGTGATGGAGCTCAGCGCTGACCCCGAGGGCGGCTGAGGACTGGAGGAGGAGAGGGGAGAGACAAAATAAATCATCTCTGAGGAACGAAAGGGAGAAAGACGGAGATAGAAAGAGGCAAGCTGAGGATTGCGAAGGATTGGGAAGTTGTGTGTGAGCTTGTGTGTGTGTGTGCAATACAAACAAAGGACAGAGAGAAGCCATAACGAGCAGAGAGAGTGGGGTGCTGGCAGTGGTAATGGTGTTGTTGGGGTGGGTGGGGGGCACTGCAGAGCCTGAAACATGACCTAATAAATCTGAAGTTTACCTTCACAAAGTTGCAGAATGGAGCGCTGTGCTGATAGCGAGCAGAGGGCTGCATGTCAGAGCGCCGCTCTGCTTTCACACTTCATTTCCAACACAGAAAAATGTGTCAGATGAATAAACAGCTCCATGTTTTTTAGTTTATGAGCTCAGGGGAAATGGCGTATTCATCAGAACCTGCTTTCCTTCTTGCATCTTTGCACAGCAGCGGTTTCCAGTTTGTTTCTGAAGGGATGGTGTCCTGAGGTTTTTAATTGGTCTCCGATGCAATTTCATATGACCCAGTAAAAGAAAGATCAAGTTTGCGCTTGTTGTTTCAGGTGTTATTTATTCTCAGAGCTTGTAAATACCAGTTAGACTCCATCCACCTTTGACCTGTAATTGTCTGGAGCATCAACAAATTCTCTAACATAAGTAGATTAGCTAAAATGCTAGGAGGAATTTAAACTAAGGGTCAAAATAAGTTCTAGTTTTCACGAAAATCCCTTAGCATTAATTGTGTTTTACCCAAATGGAAAACTGCTACCAAATGAATTGCAATTGGAAGATGAAGGATAGTTTCAAGCTTCATCGAGAAAACACTCCTCTGGAAATACACCCCGTTCGCCTTCTAGTCTTTCTGTAGATGGAGCCGTGTGACCCTCAAGTTGCTGCAACCTGACATCTTCAGCATTTTGTTTCCCCCCTTCATTTCCTTCCTCAGGCTTATTTGTCAAGATTGCTTCCTGCCTCAAGGTCATTCCTCCTCATTCAACCTCTCCTCCAAGTATTGATGCCAGCAGAGCCATGGCTCTTGGCTGCTAAGGCAAAATCGATATCTCTGAGCGTTCAGCGCTTGTGCTCTAATATCCTCCAAACACCACCTGCCAAAATATTTATGCTGCATTCATGGGAGATGCTTAAAGAGAAAGAGACTAAAGCAGAGACACAGCTGGCGGCTGGGTAGGAGCTTAAATAAGACTGACTGCAGATCTTATTAGCATGATTTATACTTTTTGCAGTTACATTTATTATTAAATGTACAGTGCTGGATCGTGGGCCAGGTTAGCTGAGTATGAATATTTTGGATGTGTACAGAGAAAATCAACCCATTTGAAACTACAGGTCACATAACAAGCTTATATCTCCACCAAGGCCAACAGTGGTCTGATTTTGCTTCTTCTTCTTCTTCTTGTTCTTCTTGTTCTTCTTCTTCTTCTTCTTTTTGCCAATATAAATCCAGATTTCTACTATCAGACACCTTGAAATCTGACATGCTAAAACAATCAAAACATATTGTCATCATCTTCTGGATTGATATCTTTATTCTAAAGATATCTAAATTCTTGGTTTTTAAATGTTGCTTTTCTTATTTTAATGCATTTTATTTGTTTAAAGCACTTTGAATTGCCTTTATGTTTGAATTGTGCCATATAAAAAAATGTGCCTTGCCTTTAACTGTTGAAATATGCCAAACCCATTTTATTCAGCTGGATTAGCATCATCTTAGATAAACATTGGTGGTAGTTGGATGTTTTTAGCCTTTTGTCACCCTTGTCCAATCATATGTTTTAATCCGACAGTCCATCAAAGCCAATGTTAATCTTTTCATTAAGATCGGTGAGTTAGTTTTCACAGAATAGACAAAAATATTGACAAATTACTTATCTTGACTTAGAATCTAATCAAATTTTCCTTCAAAATTTAACATATCCTGCTGACAAACAGATGAAAACCTCTTTGACAGAGGTAAAAAGGCTTGCACACAAACTTATGTTTTTCCAAAACAGAAAAAAATGCAGCGATTCCTCTGGTTTTCCCATTTAATTTATCGAAGAAGAGAGAATAATGAGATAGAAAAAGGGGGAGAGAAAGCTCTGGCATGATTAACTGATACAGCTTTAGCTTCCAGAAGCAAAGGTTCTCAGTCTCAGTCCACAGCCACCGCTAGATTAAGGATGTTTGCCACAGGTGTGGGCCTGACAGCATTCAGCCCTGCCAGGTGGGAAAACAGAAAGAATACAACCTGTGTTAATCTCTAGCTGTCCTTTCTCCTTGTGGTGAGTGTACATGACAACCGTCTGTGTTTGTAGGAGGCATATTGATGGTTTGACCTCTTGATGTGATAAAGTCCTCTGTACTTCATCCTCCTGGCCCAACAATAGCAGGGAACAGGGGAAGCTTTGGTATTCCGGCGGCGCGCGTCCCATTGTGTCCCTGTCACGTCGAGGCGGGAGATATGGGAACCGGTGCAGGGGGATGGGCTGTGTCATGGTGGTTAAAATGCAAATGAATGGTTTAATGGGTCTGTCAAGGTCACAGAGGTCAAAGTCCGTGATAATTCAGTGTCAGATTAAAGCGTCATCAATTCTCAAAAGTGTGTGTGTGTGTGTGTGTGTCGGTGGGTGGGTGGTCAGTGTTGCAGCTGGACTGTTCTCCTGCACTATATTGTCAAAGGAACCACAGGCTGCAGCAAACACTCCAAACTCTGTAAGACATCGATCAGATCCAGTTGTGACAGGAAGAGAGGGAAAGATGGATACAGGCAAGAAAACAACCGAGTGGAAAAAAACAGACAGAGAGAGAGAGAGACAGCCAAAGAGTTAGAGAAAAAAAAATGACAATGAGGACATGCTACTGTGATGGCATGCAGGGGGGTTGGGTCTTAGGGGACAATCCATTTTGTATGATATCTGTTTTATTTTATTGATATGCAGCCTGGAGAGTGAAATGCCATCATGGGCCTGTGCTTGCTGGACGATTGATTGGTCTGGCATTTGATCCTCTGGCTCAAAGTGAAGGATGGGTTGAAGAGTCATGAAAGCGCCATGGTCGTCCTCCCTCCATCCCCGTCTGTCTCGCTTATTCCCCTCTTCTGTCCTCCTTTCATCATCCATCCATTCCTTTAGCTGCCATAGATCCTTCACTGTCTTGTTTCTCCAGCAAGTGCCTCTTTAAAACCCTGGGAATGTGTGTACTGGAAGGTTTAATGGTTTTGCGTAATGTTCTATTGTGATAAAAAAAAACACATAAATGGCTGCCAGTCATTCTGTGGCTGATAACATCCGTCTGTCAGCTTTCCTGCTGGTAATTCCTGCTGGAACGTGTTTTAGAGAGCCGTGGTCTCGTCACACTGTGAAACAATGAAATTTATTTTGCCAATTAATCCAAGGAGCGCAAAGTAGTCAGGCTTAATTGATAAGATATGATAAATAATAGAAGAAAGGACATATAAATTACTCAAGAATTTTGTACTGAATACATGCAACACTCTTTTAATGCACCATGCACCTCCCTTTACTTAGATGATGGATGACAGACACATGCATTAAAACATACAGTAGAAGATAGCACTGTAAATGGATGAGGAGAACGTCAGAGCAGTAGCAGAATATCTCATAATTAATTTGCCCATGAATTACATGAGGCTAGAAAAGCAAGAAAGAGAAAAGAGAGGATTTGCAGAAGGTGATGGAGGCAGATATCAAACATATCAGCCTGAGTGGATAGTCGTGTTTAGTGGTCTGCACTGCCGCCATGTGGACAGCGTGGATTAGAGAAAGCGTAGGAGAGCCATGAGCAGATCACAGTGATTCATTTTGCGAGGCAGAATGTGAAATTACATCCCTGGAGTGTGCCAAAGATTCTACTTTTTTTTTTAAATAGAAATTTTTCAGAGTATCAATCATTGTCTTATCTATCTAAGTACAGATATCTCCCTCCCTTATGGAGAAATGTGGGAAGTCCTCTTTGGGGAAACTTTGGTAGGAAGCTAGTCACTTTGTGTTCATAAACCTGTGAAACCTGACCACATGCCTACTGATGGAGCTTCATTTCCTACCGGGAGACTCAGAGTAAAAGAATGCAGAGGGGTTGAGTAACCTGTAGTTGCTCTTATCACTGCCACCTCCTATAACCAAATTTATGAAGACACTTCTTTGGCTTGCTGTACATAAACGTCATCTAGTAATCCCCAGTAATCCCCACCAAGAGGGTGATGGAGGATGTATGTGGCAGCTGTAACTGTGCTTTTCCTGGTGAGAGGGGAAGATTCCACCTAAGAGCAGGATCACAAGAATGTTTGAGTACATTTCAGCAGTCATGCATCAATGTGAAGAATGTAGCTGAGTCCAAAAAAGGATTGGTGCTCGTACATTATGCCCAAGTGACCTGTGCGATATTACACCAGCACAGGGACGGAGACATAAATGCATCATCCTTGTTTTGGACTCCTCAGATTTTGTCTTTGTCATTTAAAACAAACTGTCTTTGATTTGAAAGTTGAGGAATAAACGTCTTGCTTCCATAAAGTGACATATTTCAGATTAAACATAATGCTGGATGAACAAAGAGTCTGTTCAAAGTGTTCAAATAAGAGTGTGTGTAAAACATTTTTCTCACATACCTTCATTCTTCAGAATGGCGGAGGGTCCCATGATGTGTTCGTGGAATTTTTAATTTTAAATTTTTTTTTTTTTTTAAACGTATGAATACCTCAGACAATATGCTGTCTTTTGTAGGACTTTGTGTTTTTTTTTAAAGCTGTAAAGGTTTACGTGATATATTGTGCATTGCTCATTTGCCACAAAATAACGAAAATAAATGGCTATTTCACCACTGTTCATGTTAATGAAAATAGTCATTTTTCATTTGGCAATTTAATCTGCAAATATTGATTTGTAGCTTTTTATAACATAAACCAGAAAACACGCTGAAGCGGAACCATGAAGGAATTTCACTTGTTTCAGTCAGACTCATTTGAACGCTGCACACAACAAGCATGGAGGACGCAGGGTGAACTTGCTTTAATTATGGAAAATAACGGCGATTTGTAGCTCAACAGTGCTTCATGTTTGCGTTATTGATTATTAAAATGATCTCCACTAAGGTAAGTCATCTAAAAAATTACAGTTTTTAAATGAACATCGTAAGTTTATACCGTAATAAGCATTTAAATTTAAATGTTGGCAGCTTGCTAGTCTCACTTTAGCCACTGGATTTCAAACGTTTATTTACTAGTTTATTAACAAAATCAGTTACAGTCGATAATATTATTTTATAATTTGTTTGTTGTGTGTTAAAGCATCAATTGTAGCTTTAAAAAGTGTCCTTTGATGACTTATTGCCGGATATCATTTAGCTAAGCTGATGTTAGCTTTACATTTCTGTGAATTAATTTTTTTTGTATTAAAAGCGTCGTCTTAACTAGAATCTGCTTTATTTTTCTATATAATCATATACGGTGGCAACAGTTAGTGAAGTGTTCTAAATTTCTTTTCTGCATAATTTAATAATAAAATGTAGTCTAATTCAATCTAGTTACAAACGAACATAATCTACTTAAAGAAATATTACGAGCATTTGAAAACACATTTTAAACATTCATAGCCCAGCTTTAAAAAGTAATGCTTCCTAGTCATGACGTCTCCCAAAGCCAGCTGAGGTAGGATGAAACTGAAGGTGCTGTCAAAGTCCTGCATGTAGACAAAGCCTGGTTATGACAGATTCTGTCCTCTAAAGAAAGAAGTCTGTTGATGCGAACCATTTCCCAATCAAAACTAATTAACCTTAGAGGAAGAATTGTACAGATCGACAAAATTAGAAAAGGCAACGAAAGCATATTTGTTCATCAATCTACAACAGGACAAATTATCGATAGATGTAGGAGATGTAGAACTGTTGTTTCTCTCCCTGGTAGTGGACATCCTGCAGAGATCACATCAACAGGACGGTGTGTAATGATGGAGATAAAATTACCGCAAAGGTTTCAGAAACCACTGCTCTGCAAAAGTACTGCCATGTCTCAGGTTTCCAGAAGACTAACTTCAGTCAGGCTTCTGCAGATGGATGAGACAAAAGTTTTTAGCAGAAATGCACAGTGCTGTTTGGGCCTCATCCGTCTTCAAAGTTTCATGTACTTGTTCAACACCTGAGTATGTAACTGTCAAACTCTGTTAATTAAAATAAAAAACAAAAACTAGCTGACAGGACAGAAATAAGTTGAGGAAAAGCTGTGGAACTGGGCAGCTGTGGGTAATCACACCTCCTGTCTTTCCTCCTGCTGCAGGCTGAGATGTTTTGGCAGCAGCTGCTGCCTGGGATTCAGGTTTGCAGAGTTTCCCGGCAGAGTGTGCACAAACTGGCCTCTCTTCAGAAAGCCACGCTGCTTCCTCAGAAGAAACTCCAACACCTACTTTATCCCTTCAGTCAGCTGGAGCCTTACCTGGACAGGTATTCAAGTTTGCATTTAGTGATCAGATTCTTTTTCACTAATATAACTTTTGCACTTTTTTTTTTAATTTAAATGGGACAATGCACATTAATTAACATTGCAATAAAATATTGCTAATGTAAATGTGCCAGGGTTAGCTAAACAGCTAATTTGCACCTGTAGTCCCAAAACTCAAAAAAAAAAAAAAAAAAAANAAAAAAAAAAAAAAAAAAAACAGTAATTAGAATAAAACCAAAAACAATAATAGCAACAACAGTAATGAAAAATCTATAAAAGACAAATCTTGATACATTTTACATCCATGGCTACAAATTTGAGTGGATTTCAACCAGAATTTGTTTGGTTTTTTTAAAGTACTATACATGGAGCAGTTCCTAATTTCCAAAGTCTTGCTGCTCTCACAGAAAAAGCTGACGGCCCAGCTTTACTTCTTCTGAATGGAACGATGCTATGCTATCGTTTCTGCTAACTGCCTTTGTTCTCCGGGAGTCTCTGTCCATAGTCTCAATGAACTGGCTTTAAAGGAGGAGGAGCCATTACATTCAAAATTTTAAATACAAAACACATATCCATATACTGCTTAAAACTTTCCAAGGTGAATAAATTAACTTATATATGCTTTTTTTTTTTCTATGCCATAGTCAGCCTCTGAGCGTTAAATAAATTGAGAATTAAATTTCAGGTCTGTGGATAGGATGCAGTTCCAGCTGTTTCATCCCAGTCTGGACAACATGGTCAAAGCAGAGAAGCTCTTCTACACATCTCCATCTCATAACATTGATTACTACGTCTCTGCAGAGAGGATGGACCACATACCCGCACTCAAACAGCCAGAGGTCAGTGACTATATGAGATTTATGCTGTAACACAGGTTCATATAAAGTGATCGGTCATAGGGGCAGACAAGAGAAGACAATAAATAATCAAATTAATTTTCTGAGAAATGAATAGTCCAAACTGTGTCGATTGTGTTGAGTTTTTCAAAAGGATCTTGGTACAAACAGTGAATTTTCAACGAGTAATTCAGTTGTAAAAATAGAAATATCAATCACAATATTGCACAGTAGCAACAGAATAATGCAGATCTGTTGAATTAATTATGTGTGTGTGTTCCAGGTTTGCTTCATCGGCAGAAGCAACGTGGGGAAGTCTTCTCTCATCAAAGCTCTCTTCTCCCTGACTCCTGACGTCGAAGTCCGAGTCTCCAAAACCCCGGTGAGAAGTCTGAACCGAGGTGCTAAAAGAGTTAAAAACGCTGTTTGTTCAGTTTACAGAGAAATGCTGATTTTTGTTCAGTTTCATCATGCTTCACTTAAAACAAACATAAAAAAAAAACACCAGTAAAACACTCATTTTAGGAATTTTGTTTGTCCAGAGACGCTTTATTTTCTTTCACAGGTCAGAGCTCATGTCTTTCTCTTTGTTTCTCCCTCAGGGTCACACGAAGAAGATGAACTTCTTCAGAGTGGGAAAGGCTTTCACCATTGTGGACATGCCAGGATACGGACACAGAGCACCCACAGACTTTGTGGACATGGTGGAGCCTTACCTGTTCTCCCGGAAAAAGTACGACTTTCCAAATCTCCAATAAGCTCCATAATTCAAGTGACACATACCTGATATGTGTCTTTATTTTCACATGCACAGAAATGCTGTGTGAATTTATTCATTTATTTATAATTTTTATGTTTAGAATTATAATTTATATATTTATGTAGCTTCCTCATCTTCATTGCTTCTTTCAGCCTCGTGAGGACCTTCCTGCTGGTGGACGGCAGCGTTGGTCTTCAGAAAGCTGATCTGGTCGCCCTGGAGATCTGTGAGGAGACGAAACGTCCATATGTGGTAGGATACACACACACACATGCACACAGGGTGACATGGTTACTCAGCAGGAAAACACTGCACACTGAACATATGAGGGGAATAGAATTTATTTGCAGCTGGGGGTTTGTGTGCTGTGATTCACTTTTGAATTGGTCATATATTTTATAGAGTATATGCATATTTTGCATGTATATATGTTGATATTTGCTACTGTCAGTATTATTGATTGCACCTGATTGATTACAGTATATTTTTGTGATTTCCTGCTGTTTCCGTGAGGTTTCCCTATTCATGTACTTTAACATCAAAGTTAAGCAATGTTCTTTCAGCATCTCTTTGACATTTTCTTCTTCCAAACCCTCATTTTTTTTGTCTCTGCTAAATGCTTCCTGTCAGCCATAAAGAGCTGCTGTTGCCTCTGCGACATATAATTAAGTAGCTTGATCTGAAGGTGCTGTACTTTTAATTCTGTTCTTATTCTAAAAGAATAAGAACACATTCTAGCCAAATCCATGAGTTGAAACTGTTTCAAATTGTTTTGCTTGACATGTGAAGGATATTCAATAATATTGGCAGTAGTGAAAAAAAAGTCAAGCAGCCATTTATTTCATTTTTAGCATTCATAGCATAATGTCTTCTGACAAAAAATAATAATAATTAATGGTTCCTAAATTTGAAGGATTATAGTTTGAAAATTAGAGACACTTTAAGTATGAAAAAAATGAAACTTTTCAGTCCTCCAGATTGTAAAATTGAGACTGAACCAGAAACCTGAGAGTTTGTTATACTCTTAACTGGCCACTAGATGGCAGCATTTGTCTGCTGTGTGAACGTGATGATCCACTCCCAGAAAAATGCCATGAATTAGTACAAATCAGAGCAATGAGGTTCACAATGCCTATAAATGTCTGCAAATGAAAGACTATTCTGATGTTGTTTGCTGATCGTTCTGGAAAAAATAATGTAAAGAATTTGTTGTCTTGTGCAGATGGTTGTGACGAAGATTGACAAAAGCCGCCACGGTTCCCTGCTGGTGAATCTGCTAAACCTGCAGGATGTGGTGAAAACACAGACCACAAGCTGCTTCCCACAACCATTTCTTGTCAGGTAAGAGCTACACTTTGTGTTTATGTAAACCACATATGTCAAACTCAAGGCCCACCATACAATTATATCTGGCCCGCGAAATAATATCTAATTTCTATAATAACTGGCCTGCCGGTATATAGCATGCACATTATGGATACTACAAATCCCAGAATGCACTGCAACAGCCGGCGTGTCAATCAACACTTAAAAGCACCAGCTCCCCTCCCTTTCCAGTCACTTTTAATGAACTCTGAGCTGGCCCGTGGAAGAAATGGCCAAACAAAAGGTAGACTCTGAAAACAGGCTTTCAGCACAGGTGGAGTTAGAGAAGCTGTTTGCTGCCATCAGGGATAAACCTGTTTTACCTTGTTTGCAAAGATAATGTGGCTGTAATTAAAGAATCTAACATAAGAAGGCATGATCATATTTAAAATATTATTCTCATATTGGTGTCGTTAATGAAAAACAGAGTGACTTTAGATTTCCTTTGAGGAAAAATTACAGTTTTCTGGCTATTTTTGATTGCTTGATAAAACCTTTTCATTGGAAATGAGTCAGTGAAACAGATAGAGAGGAAGATATAAAAAAGTGAAGTTCATATTAGTGTATGAATAGTTTGTCGTAACACCTCTGATGAAAATGAGGCCAATTTAAGTCTGTTTTCAATAAAGGCTGACTCTGTTTGGCCCTCGATTTGGACCCAGTTTTTAATTTTGGCCCCCTCTGTGATTGAGTTTGACAACCCTGATGTACACAAAGTTTTTAAAGGACCATACCGGTGGTTTTGCGACTCTCAGCCCAAATAATAACTACTACCCACATAGAATCCATTTCAAAACCTGAAAAAGAAAAAGAGGGTTAAGCATCATTTACGGACAGGAAGTCAAAGGTTTCTGTCAGCCATAAACGGAATCAAACTGTGTCTGACATTCTCAGCAAAACTCCTAGCTACACAAAAGACTGAACAGCTTTCCATGCTAATGTTTCTCAATTCATACATAACATAAAAACCATTGAGCCACAGTGTTGCAACCCAAGAAGAAATGCACATCTTGTGGCCTGCAAAAACCTCCAAAGTTTAGAGTTACAGAGTTATATCTTGCCTAAGTTCAAGAAATGATCTTGGAGTTGATTTCCTCTTGCAGGTATAGATATTGTAAAGATGTTATGATGAAAGAACTGCTGTTATTACGGCAGCACTCAAACAATGCACTTCTCTTTATCTTGCTGTTTACGTATGTTTTCCTGTCAAGATGTTCATTTTCTCTCTGTGTGCAGCTCCCTTCAGTTTTTGGGAATCTACCTCCTGAGATGTTTCATTGCCCACGTAACAGGGACCATCCAGATATCGGACACAGCTCAAAGCTGACCAGAGTCCAGCTTGGCCTCTCTGAGTGGCGTATTGGTAGCGGTGGACCCGTTTTGGACAGTATTATCTGGATGGATTTTATGCCAACAGCATGCCTTAAAATGATGGTGTAATCAGTTATAATACATATTTAATCCTCCCCTTACCCACTGAGTAAACTGAGGGAATCACGAGCAGCTATAAACACTGTGTCCGCCACACCCAAATCGGGAGAACGTTCCATGTCAATGGATAAAAGAACTGAGCAACAAAATTAACAAGGAACTGAGAGACAAAAGCAGTTATCGGAAATCAACGTCTTACACTAATAAAACATAAAACACACCCTGTTAAAACACCCCATAAAACACCCTGTTGTTGACTGGTTGTCCTTGAACTACATAGTTTCCCACAGTCACCTGGGAAGGAAATACAGGTAAGAGCAACGGTTTTGCACATTTTGTTGTTGGATGAAGTTTATAACATAAGATTAAACATAACATTCAACTATTATATGCTCTTGTGAATGTGGCTTTCTTCTAGCAAATATTACAAGCGGATATGGACTTGCAGTCAATCTCTGTCATCCACTCTTGTGAACAAAGGGTGTATCCTTACAAGTGCAAGTATCACTATACCCTCAATTCCATCTGTTATAACCTCTAACTTTTTTTTTTTTAATTCATTTTCCAACAAAATAAATTCATAAACATAATCACCCCCACCCCCCACAAAAAAAAAACAAAAAAAAAACAAGGGGGCAGTATACAGTCTTGTTTGTTCATCTTATGTTATGTCCTTCCAAAAATTCCAAGTAAGGGTTCCACAGAAGTGCAAAACTCCTCTCTTTACCTTTCACAATATAGGTTAGTCTCTCCAGTGCAAGGCTAGCTGTCACTTCCTTCATCCACGTCTATAGAAGGTGGTTCGAAATTTTTCCAGAAAAGTGCGATCATCCTTCTGGCTTGAAGAGGTCCAAAATCAATGAGCAATGATTGCTGTAAAGTCATCATATGGTTCTCTGGATAAATTCCAAGAACACATAGTTTGGCTTGAAAAGGTACATTTTTACCAATCACATAAGTTATACATTCAACAACCTTTTTCCAGAAAACCTGCAACCTTGGACATCCCCATAGACATTCACTGTCTATGGGGATGCCTCCACACATTTTACACAGATGTCTGGAATATCAGGGGACATGTAATTCAATCTAACTGGTGTAATATAAGATCTCATTAACCACTTGTATTGTAGTAACTTAAATTTTGTGTTTGTCTGTGCTTTAGAGCATGCCAGCTCCCAATCTGCTTCATCTGTATCTTCTCTCATATCTATCCTCCATGCCTCTAATTTACTTAAAGATGTTTCTTTTGAATTTAATAACATATCATAAAATACCGATATCTGACCTCTCTCTGTCATATAAGCAATGGTGAGTTCTTCAATTTTGGACAGTGGGGGCTCAGAGGTTAACTGTTTGTGAACTGATGATATATAATGTTTCAACTGTAGGTATTTGAAAAAATGTTTTTTTGGAATATCGTACTTCTGACACAGTTGTGCAAACATTAATAAATTACCGTCTGTATATAAATCTGAGATTTTTGCCACACCTTTCTCAAACCAAAGTGTAAATCCACCATCTGCCCTTCCAGGTATAAAATAACTATTTCCCCATATAGGAGAAAACTCTGACATTACAGGACTGCGTCCAGTATGTTTATGTGCACTATACCAGACTGAAATGGTATTTCTAAGAAAAGGATTTTTAGTCTGCTTGCATAATTTTTTCACATTAGCTGAGTACAAGTAAAGATTCAAAGGAAGTCCTTTGAATCTTTACTTAAGGATTAAGTTCTTTACTTAAGGATTAAGTTGAAATCCTCTGAATTTTCCCATATCGGCAAACATCTTTCTGACTGTGTTAATCTCACGCCGCTGTCGCATTGTTTCTGCCGAAAAATCTTGCGCAAACGTAAGCTTTACTCCCTCAAATGTGATATTTTTCTCTCTTGACCGGCGATATATGTCCTCCCGATCCTGGAACCTCAGGAAACGAACGAGGACTGCTCTGGTTTGGTTCGGTTTTGGTGGTGCCAGTGTACGGTCAACTCCTTCCAGGGTTGGAGATTGGTCGGCGCTTAGTCCCAACCACTTTGGTAACATATCCTGTATAAAGTGCATTAATGGTCGGGTTCCCTCTGCACCTTCAGGAGGCCAAATATTCTCAGATTCTTCCTCCGGCTTCGATTTTCCATGTCATCAGTCTTCAATTCTAGGAATGTAAGTCGTTTTGCGGCGGAGGTCAGCTGTTCCTCTGCTACCACAATGCGCTTTTCAGCCTCAATGCGCGTAGTATTTGTTGATACATCCTGTTTAAGGTCGGACAGTTTACCTTCTAGCGCTGTAATAGAGTTTCTCACATCCCCAAGACGAGTGTCTATGCCATCCAATTTGGATCCGAACTCAGATTTGAGCTCCGCTAGCACGTCTGCTATATCCGCCATCTTGGTCAGGTCCGTACTTACTTTAGCAGGGGCTGTTTTTGGCTTCTAGCTGTTTGTTTTCCGAGCTCTCAAAAAAATTTCACATTCCTTGGCCGCACCAGGTGTTGTCATGATCTTTACCAAGTTAAGAAACCAGGGTTAACAATTGTTGACCGGGGAAAAAATAGTTTTTCAGCACGTTTGTCCAGAGTCTTTTCGCTAAGCCGCCATCTTGGTTCAGGTCCCAGTGACCACCTAACCTCTAACTTTATATTTAAAGAGATATCTATGGTTTACCTGATTTAACCTCACAGCTTTTTTTTTTTTTAAGCTATATAAGACCAGTTGGAGGGATGGTTCTTCTCATTGTCCTCTTGGATACAAGAGAAACAGTTAAGGAAGCTTGATGCAATTTTATTGACATTCTGTAAAACTTTATCAGTGTGCTGATTATCAGCATTTCTGAATTTAAAAATACACAACCAGTAAACAGAAAAATAGAAATACCGTTTTTGTTTTTTTGTTTTTAAACCAAATTTCACACTTCTTATTCAGCAGATTTTGCAGCGGCCAATAAGCCGTGATCCGTCAGTTACGGTAATCAGCTGCTGAAATAAATATGTTTACCGGTGCGTGGATTATGTTCAGAAAATCAGAGGAATACCCAGAATAATACCCAGAAAAACAGGTAATTTGCTAAACAAATAAATTGATGGAACAACATCAGGGGGTCGGCNCCCAGAAAAACAGGTAATTTGCTAAACAAATAAATTGATGGAACAACATCAGGGGGTCGGCTGAAGAAATTCCAAAACTCCTTATGGAGGAATGTTCCAGCACATAGACAGACCCGCATCGACTCAGGTACAGGATAATTACTGAAAACACGTAATGGGTGAGATTCTTAACAAAAATAAAATAAATCATCATAATTACACAGCTAAATAAGCGCCATGATAGTTATAGCTTATTTGTAAAGCTTTCCTTATCTTCATCAATGCGATTCAGACAGTGAAGAGGAGTCCGGAAAACTTAATGTTAGCTAATGTCTAATGTCATTTACGGTAATCAGCTGTTTACCGGTACTAGTATGTGGATTATTTTCAGAAAATCACAGGAATACTGACAATTCTCAGAAAAAAACAGGTAATTTGCTAAACAAATAAATTGATGGAACAACATCAGGGGGTCGGCTTATATGCAAGTTTCTTTAAAAATCTAAATTTGTAGTCAAAATGGAAGGTCGGCTTATAGTCGAGAATATACGGTACCTGTTCATTGTAATAGGCTACAATACGAAACAAAGATTCTGTAATAAATGCTAACTTTAATATTAAACTAATAATTTTTAGATGTTAACATCAGAGAGGTGTTGATTCAGCTCTATTGCCATTTATTACATATAAACAAGCAGCTTGATAAAACAGTTTGTGCAGCATGAACAGGAATCATGCCTGCATTGACTTTCTGCTCCTCATCAGCGCTGATTGACTTATTAAAGCTGAAAACAAGCAGGAGCATTTTGTGTGTGTGCATGTTTTAATTAGAAGCATCATAGGGAGGTATCAAAGATGTAAGTCACAAAAAATGTTGATGAATTTAGGAAGTAAAAGCAGACTGAGTTCTGAAAAATAATTTAAGAACAAAGATTACAAAAAAAAAATTACAATCTCAGGAATTTTACCATGTTAAGTTACATTGGTGCATAAAAAATACAAGCTTCAATTCCAAACTAAGCTTATCACTGCAGTGGGCTGTTAAACATTTATATCTTGATTACTAATTATCAACTCTTCCACTGGAAAAACTCCAACTTTTCTGCTTTATTCTTGAATCCGGTTGAATTCTTAAACTCCTTCACCTTTCCTTCATCCTGCAGGTTAAATTGTCATATATGTTTATTGCATTTAAAGCCTTAATTTTCTCATCAAATGTAATGATTCATCACCTCACTGCACAAAACACACTGCAGGCACTTGTTTGATATTTCCTTGAGATCCATGTCACAATCAGTCTTTTTTTTTTTTTTTTTNTTTGATGGCTGAGTCAGACTCACCACAGCCCTCAAACCCTGAGCCCTACCCCCCCAAAAAAATATCAGGGAAATAGGAGATTAACAGAACTCAACAAGGGAAAAAGACAGAGAAAAACTTTGAACTCTGCAACAATCTACACCACATGGGCATCTGGGACGCTTTTTTTTTTTTTTTTNTTTGTTTTTTTTTTTTGCTTGGGATACATGGGTCATCAAATGCTGCTAGCACCTTTAGCTGAAAAGCATCGTCACTTCTGGAGGAAAGTTTCAAATCTGTCGATGACTTGTACTGTAATTTTTAAACAAATTCTTTATTAGAATTTGAATTTACTATATACTGCCTGCATAATGACCTATCATTAATAACTTTTACACTGGATTATGCAGGATCTTCACAGTGCACAAAATGACTCAGATGGCACCACATTAACCGCAGAGCTCTGCATTGCTTGAAATCCATGGAACAAGACATGCAAGTCTTCTGTCTGTTGATATACTTTCCTAAAATAAAAGTCTGAAAAGGCTGTTTATTGTCTCTCTTATATTTAAACGGACCTACAGAGCAGCTGGCCATTTATGTGAAAAGAAGACTGATTGAAGGAAAAGTGGAGCCAATGAACTTTTCAACATGTGATCATGACCTCATTGAAAGCAGCTTCCTTAAACCCCTTTATGACTGCCTGGTCTTCTGCTGCATGTCTTCATCCCTCAGTCTCCAACTTCATTCATGCACTTCATTTCCAATCATATTCAGGCCTATGACTTCTTTTAAAAAACTAAACTAAAAAAAAAATAAATCTTTGTATTCAATTGACTGAGTTTTTTGTTTTAAGTCATAGAGGTCTGAATATGATTGATTAGAAAGGAAGTGCATGAATGAAGTTGGAGGTTGAGGGATGAAGATGCAGCAGTCATAAACCTTCACAGAAGCTGTTTACAGTGAGGTCAAGATCACCGGTTTGACGACTCATTGGCTTCACTTTTTCCCTCAATCATTGTTTCCACATAAAGGTGAGCTGACCGACAGCTTGTCCTTTATGTGACAATAAACACTATTTTAAGGCTTATCAGATCAGATCATTATCTGTAATCAGATCATAAAGATAGTGGCCTTGACATTTGACACCCACACACCCACTCCAGGAGATGCTCACAGTTTACTGTGATACGAATGAAGGATGAGTCAGATACTGACTACACGCAAAGATAAAGATTGTTGGATCAGACGGACTCTAACATGTTCCGTTTCCTCTCTTCTTCATGCCACAGCAGTGACTTACACACTTGTAACTCTTATGTGTCCTTGAGAACAGTTGACACGTTACACACCTTTGCAATTTATGAGACAAACTATGTAAAGTGACATATGTACAGATCCTTCTAGTTTAGGCAGCCTTGGTTAATAAATGCAAAGCATGCTGTGAAAAAAAAATTTCTTCATTGTATTTTCTCTTGATCTTTCATTCAAAATATTAATAAAAAATATAACTGTTAATTAAAGTAAAATAATTGAAAGGGTAAAGAAACTGCTATCATCAAATAAATATTTTTCGCAGTGGGCCTGGTGGCATCTGATTCTAGTTTTCTGACCCCAAAACCCAACTAGCATCTCTAATTCTCCAAATGTGATGCTTAGAGAGTCTTTGTCCACTGGATCCATCATCATCATCATCATCCTCACTGTGTGGAGTCAATATACACACACGTCCTCTTCCAGGACTCATTGAGAAAAATATGTTTCATGATAAGATTTTATTTTTCCTTTCAATTATTTTACTTTAATTGAAGGTTAATTTTTTTTTTATTATGATTATATTGTTATTATTTTAGACAGAAAGAAAGACAGAGGCAGAAACATAGACAGCTTGAGTGGGTTTGACCTAAATTCAGTTCTTGGCCGATTGCCCTTTGACTTATTTAACTGAAAGTTACTCAACTTAAGCTTTGATCCAGGCAGGTAGTTATACTGTATAAAAGTCAACTGGATTCAAGTTTTTCATTCTGAAACGTTTCACCGTTCATCCAGATGGCTTCACCAGTCAGAACTGAATGCACAGAAGGATGTTAAAGCTCCAGTAACTACAGTAACTGAATAATACATTTTACATCATTCATTATTCAAAAAAAATTGAATAATGAATCTATTTGGATTCCACGGTTTGTTGTGATTTGACACCATAGTTACTGTAGTTACATTTCAGAATAAAACCAAAAAAAGTTTTCATACTGTATTTTTACTTAAGTTAACTCTGAGATGGATTCTTGGGAAGAAAACACAGGTAAGAGAAACTTTTTGTCATTAGACAGAAACCAATTATTGCAGAAGTACCAATGTATTACATCTTTTTAAATTATCTCAGAATGTATACAAGAAAGTGTAGATTTATGTAGCTCAGTGTTTCTAAATGATTGGTCAAATGGCTTTATGCAGTCAAACTTTAACCCTCACTACTGAAGCTCTCTCTCTCTCTCTCTCTCTGCATTTGATTAGACAAAGGTTTAATAAAAGATAGAACACGGAAGTAAAAAAAAAAACAACATTATTTTGCAGTGTGATGCCACCTTAAAGGATTTAGCATCCTGAAAAGCTCAGGATTTTCTTCTTCTACAGAAGAAGCTAAATGATTTGTTCTCTCTCATGCAGCACGCGGAGCACTTCAGCCCAAGTAACTGGTTAACTAAGATAAGATAAGATAAGATAAGATACGCTGATAAAAACCTATAAATTTGACAATTCTGCTTTTACACCCACAATACCAAAATGTGTGAGAAGTTTAAGATAAAAGAATTCCATAAGTGGGTGTGATTTGTTGGTATTGAGAGGGTGATGCCACATCACCCTCTCAATACCTTGGTGGTGCTTTGGAAAAAAAAAAAAAAAAAAAANAAAAAAAAAAAAAAAAAAGAAAGAAGGAAACATTCTGGACTTTTATCTTGAACTGCAGAACGAAACAAAACGAGACATCAGATCAGAGTCCCTTTTTGTGATACAATTAGAATTTACTGTGGTCAAGTTTATAGCACATTTCACACCAAGGAAGTGCTTTACATATACATACATAAGAACAGGAATAAGAACATGATTACTGATTGATTTTTATTCGTGTCACGCACACAGTGTCCACATGGACTTATAAGACACCAAATACATTGTTGCAGTGCTGAAACAAAGGAAAATATCTAAAGTACACTGTGAGACAGTAACGGGCCGTGTATTTTATACCTAGGCCTTCAGTGCGATCCTCCTACAATTAAACCACCTTCTAATAACCTCAGCATGACACTAGGACTATAGACTGTTATTCCACCCTATATTCACAGTGACAATAACCTTTAGCGAGTAGAATAAAGTGATTTAACACGAAGATCAACACCTATGACAGTTATAATACACTAACTGCAGAGACATGAATACAGTATGATGATTGAAAACATCGAGGATGTAGCATTATTAGACATTATGATTGGATGCTGCATCACATATAAACATGGCATAACCCAAATCAGTGTCCTTACCAAAGAAACAAGAACAAACTCACAACAACCATCACATTTACTCATACCACCAGCAAGCAAGCAAAAACGCCATGAAACACACAACACAGTCAGATTCAACAGGCTTCTCCACAGATTCCAGCCACATAAAAATCCATCAAACTTACCAAAGCTGCTCATCATCTGAAGACGAAGTCCATCCTCCTTTCTGTCTTTAGAAAGAGTTTAACCACACGGCTGGACAGGACATCGGTGCGTTTCAGTTCCAAAATGTGAAAAAAAAAGTGTTGTAAATCCACTTCTTCTCCTCCTTCAGCCACTGTGCGTTAAAAACAACAAGGCTAAGTAAAATATAAACAAAAAATCTAAAGCACTAAATCAAATAATCTAAATGTCACGAAAGAAAGTTTAAACATTAATGCTCAGTTACGTGCTAGCTAGGTTTACTTAAGTTAGCTAAGCTAACCGGCCCTCTTCTTCTTCTAATGAATTTCTGGTAGGCTGTTTAGCTTTATAGCGTAATGCTGCCCTCCGACGTAGGCCAAGGCTCGGTAGAAGGCCCTGGCCTTTAAAAAATAAAATAAAATACGCCCAACACGGCAAACTCGAAATCTGATTGGTTAAAGAATATGACAATCAACAACTTGAATAGCAGAGGGGATTCACTCGAGATTCTGAAGGCCTCAGGTTAGATTTTTTTCACCCAGAGACAGCACAGGTGGAAAATCTGATTGGATAAAAGCTCTAATTTATATGAGCTGTGCTGGAAGCAGTGCTACTGAGGGAGAGAGTAGCAATGAAATGATGTTAATAACGAAACTGATGGGAACGAGCTTTGTAAAATATAATATAGCATTAATTAAAATATATATTAAATTATAAAAACATAATTTAATGATTCTGACAATTTCTAGGCCAGCAGAGAAGGCCCTGACGGCCCGCCACTGCTGTGAGAACATCGAGAGTTTGCTTAATACAAAAACTTTACAACTTAAACATAGAACTTTGTCTTCTCTCCTAAAGCTTTACACAGAAAATCTGCAACAAAAGAAGCTTCCCTTCCTAAAACACAAATCTAGCCTTTGATAAGCATTCAGTCAAAAGAAATCTGCTTTGATTGAAGACATTTTATGGAAAAAGTACAGCCCTAAAATCATCATATAAAGAACAATAAAACATAAAATGATCTTCCTTTTCTATCTCTTACATAACTCAGTCTCTCCTCCTCTGATGTAGCATTAAATCTGCCAGTTTCAACAGCTAATGCTAATGCTAAAGTACCTGAGCATAGCTGTACACAAAAAGATCTTTGACTTTAAGTAAAATGCTGTCTGATATATGGTTCCATGTAGGGAAAAGTGAGTACACCATTATCTCTGACTGGGCGGAGTTTAAACCCAAGTAGGCGGGGACTTGACCGAAAGTTGTTATTTTAATACTGACATGGATATGGGTTGATCAGAAGTTGTTATATTTATTTATTTATTTTATAAAAACTATTTACAGAGCAGCCTCAGAATTGAGCTTTAGATCAAGTTTTTTTTTTTTTATAAACTTGATCTAAAGTTTGAATAAACTTCAGTGAATCAATGAACACAACACATGCAGCATAAAAAAGTATTAAATAAAATGCATGGACAAGAATGTTCATACTGACTGTAACTTTCTTTTTATTTATTTATTTATTCATTTATTTATTATTCATTTTACTCTGATGGTATTCGTGCTCGAAAAAAGTACATTATCCGTACCAGATACTCTGAATATCCTGGATATCACACTGTAACCTGTTCTGAAAAATAAACAACATATTGACCATTGAAAACAAGGGTGACCAACATATTGACCAGGGTCACCCAAGGGTGACCATGTGACACATCCCAGTTAATTATCACTTTAGTGAGCCTGTCTATGAAGCATCTCACATTTATGTCTAATATTTGGAGGTTCCCACACCATATTTCCAATAATAGTCAAAACTGATGTGAATTTATGAACTCCCAAAAAAAGATTGAATCGCTCTATAATGAACCAAATTAATATTTTCAAAATTTAATGTATTATAAAATAATGTTATTTTCTCTGCTTTCCTACTTTACATATTTTTTAGTTGAATAATTTTATTGTTCTGATAGAATGAGTAACCAATTAAATAAATATATTGTAGGTTTTGTTGTAATAGTTTTAATATTCTGATTACTAATAATAAATATTCATTTGCTAGCCTTTCCTCCCAGGACTACCACTGCTACAATGACTTATGCTTCATCAGCACTCAACTGATGATACAAATTCTTAACTTGTGCAGGAGTAAACAAACTTTTTTATAATATTCACAATATCCACATTTAATGTTGCATTTTAGAGCTGCATTTATGTCAAAGACAAGTGGGAACAGAGTGTTCTATTTGCAGCATGTTCTGATTGGCCCAAATGAATAAATCTTATCATCCCTTTATTCTTTTAGTGTTTCTCACTGATGGTTTGTACAGAATCTGTGTTCTTGTGTTCTTCAGGGATGTGCCCTGTTGGCATCTTTTCCTCCTTATGAGCATGACAAAGATGATAATGTTGCAGAGCTGCACCTAGAAGAGTTCTATAAAGTTTTAAGAGGTCAAAGGGCAATAAAAGATGAGCTACAATGCAATTACAGTTCACATTTCAAAATGCAGGCCTTTTTTATATGCATGTGCTTTTGAGCAATGACCCCATAAAATCATTACTAAAAGTTAATTTTTAATTTTTAAAGTTGAGTTTCCCTCCCAGTTTTATTTGGCTTTAGCAGAGAAAACATAAAGGCTGGTAGGAGCTTGTCAT